>MJUU01070066.1:0-16415 GCA_002080025.1 Modiolus philippinarum
GACATTTGATTATGTGCCATTTGTGTGCCATTTATGATATTTGCTATTTTGCCATTTATTGACGTTTGCTTGTGTGCCATTATTGACGTTTGCTTGTGTGCCATTATTGACGTTTGCTTATGTGCCATTATTGACATTTGCTTGTGTGATATTATTGTGTGCCATTATTGACGTTTGTTTTTGAATTAAGAAACAATTGAACTAATTTGTGCATAGAAAAGATACAGCCGCGACCAAACATCGCCAAATGTAAAAAGCGTTAAATAAATTTTAAACTTTAACGTTTTCTTTAGTTCAAACAATTTACGGGCTAGAGCCCGATTGAGCATCAGCCATCTCTTTGCATATGTCGTCCGTAAGTCTGTGAACCGTCATCGCTTTGCATACGTCGTTCGTAGGTCTATGAACTGTCGTCTCTTTGCATACGTCATCCATGAATTCATTTGTTATTTTTGGTAAATTCTGTTGTATATTTTCTTTGGTTGGTTATGCCGTTTTCTTCAATAACTAAAACTGTATTTATTTCACTTTGGAATTCAGCTTCATTTGATACACTTGCATGTAAAATTTTCATCAAAATCCGGAAGCTTTGCTATTTATGTACCTATTTCCTTAATTACATATTGTAGATCTGAACTACCCATTTTATTTTTGCGATTCTCACTTGACTTTCATTACGTTTGTTATAAAAAGAAATTTACGCGAGGGAAAATTTCCGTGAATACTTGCCAATCGCGGAATAAGCGAAATAAACACTAAAAAGTATTCTGCCTGTCCTTTTATATTTGGTGATCCTGGTTGAGATTCTTCCATCGATGTTGTTAATAATTTAATTACCGTAATTTTTAAGGGTTTGATTTTTACAGGAGTTATTACCCTTTAATTTACACCAGGAGATAATTTCATAAATGACAGTTTGATGGAAGTTTAAATAAATGCAATGTTTATAAGTTTTTATACCCCGCCACACGTAGTGGCGAGGTACAGTGTGATACGATACCCTCAGTCGTATGTCTGAAGGTTTCCAACTGATTACTGGTGAATGAAATAACATAAGCCATGGTCTTCAAACTTGGTATGTAAATTGTTTACCACAAAACTAAGGTCAAGTTTGATTTTGGGTTCAGAGGTCCATGAGTTATGCCCCTTGAAACTTTGAAATTTTGCGAAGTTTAGCGTTTCCGACTGATAACTTGTGATTGAAATAACATACTAAAACTTGGCATGTAAGTTGTTTGCTATAAATCTCAGACCAAGTTCGATTTAAAGTTCAGAAGTCCAAGGGTTCATGAATGCCCCTTGAAACTTTGAAATTTTGCGAATTATAGGGTTTCCGACTGATAAATTGTGAAAGAAATAACATACTGTCTTTAAACTTGGTATGTAAGTTGTTTCCTATAAGTCTCAGACCAAGGTCGATTTTGGGTTCAGATTTTTAAGGGTTTCATGAGTTATGCCCCTTGAAACTTTGAAATTTTGCGAATTTTAGGGTTTCCAACTGATAACTTGTGAACGAAATAACATACTGTCTTTAGACTTGGTATGTAAGTTGTTTACTATAAATTTCAAACCAAGTTTGATTTTGGGTTCAGAGGTACAAGGGGTTCTAGAGTTATGCCCTTAAAACTTTGAAATTTTGCAAATTTTAGGGTTTCCAACTGATAACTTGTGAATGAAATATCATCCTGTTTTTAAACTTGATATGTTAATTGTTTACCACAAAACACAGGCCAAGTGTAATTTTTGGGTCAGCGGTACATACGGTTCTGAAGTTATGCCCCTTTTAACTTTGAAATTTTGTGAAACATGGCAGGGTATCATGTAATGCACCATTCCTATTTTATTAAATGTATATAATTTATTACTTTTTATAAATAGGACATTGTTAATGAATTGTGAGATAAACATGTATTTATTTTTTTGTAGATAGCAGAACCGTGTGCATCAAAAGACAACAGTTTTAACAGACTATCATTCACACCAAAGAAGATGGACAAAATATGAACTACTTTATTTTTCTTTTATAGCTGCATTTATAAATAACAAAAATAATGTATTAAAATATCTCCTGATTAAGAAATTTTGTAGTTTGTCATAAATCAAATTGTTAATATGCAAAAAATATTGTTCAACAAGAATGCAGTAGTTTTTAAGATTTAAAATAGTGTCCATCATTCAGTACCTCAAATGTTTTGCTTGTCACGTTAAAGATAAACTAAAGTTAAAAGTACCAGAACATTTTGAGGATTACCACTACATGTACTTATTATTATTAGTATTAGTATTAATAGGAAGAACAACCCGATTGAAAGATGTGTCCAAACATGCAAATTGCAGCATCCTCATGTGTACATTAATGTATATAGATGTACAAGTACAGAAACTCTTGTAATTGCAATTATGCTTCTGCATTTTAATGACACAATTCACGTTATAAATGAAATGTTGGTTTCATAAATGAGAACAGACATTTTTGACTGGATCTCAAGTCTTTGAGGATGTGACATTTCCATGACAAACTCGCTGACAGTATGAAGGGTGCCATGTACAGAGCAGGACATGATTACCCTTCCAAAGCACCTGTTGTCACCCTTGGATTTGATAGTTGACACTGTGGGTGCTATATTTGTGATATTGTGTGGTTTGTGGGTTTGTCATGTCTTTTGTCAAATAATGTTCTCATTTTTGCTTTGTTTCTGGATATTGATATATGTAATCAACTTATGTTTTGTTTCTTCTTTTTTCTACTACATTGTACAATTGCATTGTATTTATTTATGAAGCCAAATACTGAATTCTGTATCCAAAGTAAAGTGGAATACTAAATGGAAAGCAGACAACTTTCAATAATTCAACACTACATCTGTGAGATCACAATTTAACGTACATCAAATGAATACTGCAGAATAATCAAACAGTAAAATTCAGAAAAAATCTTTGGGAGACAGAAAACATTCTACTTATGTAACATCATAAATTTACCTCAATCTCATTTTGTGGACCTTTTCCGTAAAGAGTATTTATTACATCACTTTAATATGACAAGATACATATAGGATTATGTTTACCATAGCCCTCAAACTTACTTTGACCACAGTCCTAAAAAGACATGGATGTAACGTTTTGACTTTGAGTAAGCAGGACATTTATGCTAGCGTAAGTTAAACATTTGAATATAAATTTAAAGATATGTTAATCTAACGTCAATGGGAGTCTACAAAATGACATTGATTTAACATAATGATGTTACATAAGGAGAACACTTTTCACAACGTAACAAGATACAATAACGTTATGTTGATCGGAGTCCACAAAATGACATTTATGAAACATTATGATGTTTCGTTAACATAACATTAGTTTAACATTTGATTCTAACATAACAAGATACGTTAACATAACGTTAATCGGAGTCCACAAAATGACATTGATGTAACATTATGATGCTACGTTAGTGTAACCTTAGTATAACATTTGAATCTAACGCAACAAGATACGTTAACCTAACATTGATCAGAGTCCACAAAATGACATTTATGTAACATTATGATGTTACGTTAGTGTAACATTATCATAACATTTCAATCTAACGTAACAAGATACGTTACCCTCACGTTGATCGGAGTCCACAAAAGACATTTATGTAACATTATGAAGTTACGTTAGGGTAACATTAGTTAAACATTTGAATCTAACGTAACAAGATATGTTAACCTAACGTTGATCGGAGTCCACAAAATGACATTTAAGTAACATTATGATGTTACGTTAGTATAACATTAGTTTAACGTTTGAATCTAACGTAACAAGATACGTTAACCTAACATTAATCGGAGTCCACAAAATGACATTTAAGTAACATTATGATGTTACGTTAGTGTAACGTTAGTATAACATTTGAATCTAACATAACAAGATACGTTAACCTAACGTTGATCGGAGTCCACAAAATGACATTTAAGTAACATTATGATGTTACGTTAGTATAGCATTAGTTTAACGTTTGAATCTAACGTAACAAGATACGTTAACCTAACATAAATCGGAGTCCACAAAATGACATTTATGTAACATTATGATGTTACATTATGGTAACATTAGTTTAACATTTGAATCTAACGTAACAAGATACGTTAACCTTACGTTGATCGGAGTCCACAAAATGACACTTATGTAACATTATGATGTTACGTTAGTGTAACGTTAGTATAACATTTGAATCTAAAGTAACAAGATACGTTAATCTAACGTTGATCGGAGTCCACAAAATGACGTTTTATAACGTTATGATGTTACGTAAGCACAACCTAAATGCAACGTTAGTATAATGTTACATTAACGTTTTCGTGTTTGCTGGGTAACCTAAATTTCGAAACCATTGGTAATATGTTTGTTCTCATTGGGCTGGGGTTTGATCTTCATTGATCAAACATTTACCAGCAACAACAGGTGTTGACAATTTAAAATGTTGAAGGTCATCAATCATATTTTTTCCGACTGTCTCTGTGGTTTTTATCAACCATAATGCATAAAAAACGAACCGACCCACTGAATCGCGTACAACACAACACATTTGGATGATAATTAATTGAAATGGGGATGATGATTTCAAACGACAAATCCGGGGCGGTTTGAAGTTTTTGTCTTTATAATGTAATTATATATCTAATATATTGTAGTTTTCAAAGCCTCTTCCGAGTCCCATCGCTTGATGTGCTGTGTTGATGTATTTCTTAGTGAATAAAACAGGATGTAAAAAATCTACGAGATTGTACACAATGTAAATATACTTTATTTATTCGTACAGCCACCAGGACAGGCACACTTGGATGTCAAAACTAAAATCTACAAAAAAAAAAAAAATGAAATATAGAATTAAGTCCCCAACATGAATATTGATAAGTTTTCCACATTTCTATTGTTATAAAGAGTTAATGCTATTTTTGTCTTATGCTTATTATTTTTCAATAACCCATTGAAACTTCGTCTTATTTGCCGGATTAATCTTGCCATTTTACTGCTCAAATACCAAACCCGAAACACGAAACGAAAAATAAATATTTGATATTGAACAAATTATCCGTAGGGTTTAAATGAAAAGTCAAAATCAGCTAAGGATGGTTGTACACAAAATGTACATGCGCGGGTGTGAATACTCTTAATTCTCACAATTTTCAGTACCAATGAGCTAAAAAATACTCTCAAGAATAAAGCAAATATTTTTTTTTATAATTTGTATTTTTAGTAACGACATCATTATAGATGAAAAAGTAATTACAATTACAAAATCAGAAAAATGATTAATTCGGTGCTGGCCCGAAAACCGAATTATAGCTCTGCCCTTAGCTGATTTTAGCTTTCCGATTTAGATCCTATTGGTAATGTGTTCTCTATCAGCTTTTACACATATTTCGGTTCATGGATTTCAAAACGTTTTGATTTGATCTGCACTGATGAGATATAAGGTGTCGAAATGCACATAAGCAGAACCTAAATTCATTCTCATTAATCTGGGTATTTTGTTATTATAACATTTCCTGATTTTGTAAAAAAAAAATGAGAATTGTATGCATGTTTATCTATGCAAATTATCATAGCCATTTACATATAAAATATACTCAGCAAAAATAAAGATCCATAGTTTTCCTTTTCCATTACAAATTACATAAGTTTTAGACCACATTTTGATATAACCATAACATACACTAAACAGCAAATCTTTGAACAGTGTCTGATGTTTAAAAAATGTCTACGGGGTCAATTTTCATCTGGTCGTGCTTCCTCAAAAATCACATATGACTAAAATTTGCATTTTTACTCCAAAAATGTTCGCGCCGTAAAAAGAAATCAAATTTCAACCGGGACGTTTATTCAATCATTTCTGTGTTTAGGTGTTTCAAACGACGTCGTTAGGTCAAAATGTTGAATTTATGTACCGTACCACAACAACATGGAGCGCGTTTGAAGTTTGACATCAAAATATCAAAATTATCTCCATCAAAGTAATTTTTGAGAAAAAAACTCTAAAGCCAATAAAAGTTCAAAAATGATGTTCNAAAAAAAAAAAAAAAGAAAAAACAGGGGGGAAATCTACCATTTAAAAAAAATCTATAAAAACTTATCAATACAGATACAACATATATTAGTCCATGGGCTGGAATAACCCCCGTGCACCCTCCAACCCGCTTCCCAACCCCACCCATTATTTGAAGTCGGCTTACATCACCTCTTCAAAATAAAACATGTTGAAAATGTAACACGAGCATAACCTGCACGCACTGGTGGAACAAGGTCCATTTTTAATCAACCTACCAAAATTTTGAAAAAATTCGTTTTACGTTAAGGTTTTTCTTTCAGTTGCTTCAAAATGTTTACCAAAAACTTCCCAGTTATAAAAACGATGCATCAAATAATTGCTTATTGTATGAGCTTTACTAAGAACCCAGAATTTCTATGCCCAATACGTTCTCTAGTGCCATTAAACTTACTCCTACCCCTATGAAATATTGGCGAAAATTTAGATATTTTCATTGCAATTTCGTAAGTTTGATGGTCTAAAGAACCCGAAGTGCATCTCGTTTCCCAATTCTGAAAATTGTTTTTTTGTTTTTCAATATATATTATTCTGAACATGTAAACATAATGTTAACATATTTTTTATGACCAAAGTTTAATTTTCAAATAGACCAAATAAATGGAACGGTTACTATAAATGTTTCCGATTTTGACTGAGTTTTGTCATTCTTTTGCCTAATATTACTTTTACCCAGTAGCCAGTACTCCGGTGCTGGCCCGAAAACCGATTTTATTTGAAAATTTGCAATATCCAAATTTGAAGAAAATTTTGTTAAAACCTAAGGAGTATCTCCCTCTTGCATAGCTCTGTCCTTAGCTCATTTTGGCTTTCCTATTTAGATCCTATTGGTAATTTGTTCTCTATCAGCTTTTACACCTATCTCGGTTCATGGATTTCCTTATGTTTTGATTTTATCTGCACTGATGAGACATAAGTTGTCGAAATGCGCATATGCAGAACCTAAATTCACAGTAAACTCGGTATTTTGTTATTTGTTACCACTGGGCCGATGCCACTGCTGGTGGACTGTTAGTCCCCGAGGGTATTCATCAACCCAGTAGCCAGTACTCCGGTGCTGGCCCGAAAACCGATTTTATACTCACCGATTTTATACTCACTAATACCTTGACTGCTATTAAAAACCTGGTTATAAATTTTTGTAACAAAGTATATGAAAACAGTGGGATCAATCATTTTTGGAGTGTAAAAAATTCATTGGAAGTTCTTGATAAATTAAATGCTTATAATGCCCCTTTCGAATCCCTTGAAAGTTTTGATTTCTCTACCCTCTATACTACCTTACCACATAATCTTATAAAGGAAAAATTCAGACGTCTTATTCAATGGGCATTCAAAAAATCCGANAAAAAACAAAAAGTAAAAAACAAACACAAAAGAAAAAACAGGGGGAAAATCTACAATTTAAAAAAAATATATACAAACCCATCAATACAGATACAACATATATTAGTCCATGGGCTGGAATAACCCCCGTGCACCCTCCACCCCGCTTCCCAACCCCACCCATTATTTGAAGTCGGCTTACATCACCTCTTCAAAATAAAAGATGTTAAACATGTAACACGAGCATAACCTGCACGCACTGGTGGAACACGGTCCATTTTTAACCAACCTACCAAAATTTTGGAAAATTTCGTTTTACGTTAAGGTTTTTCTTTCAGTTGCTTCAAAATGTTGACCAAAAACTTCTCAGTTATAAAAACGATGCATCAAATAATTGCTTATTGTATGAGCTTTACTAAGAACCCAGATTTTTACAATTTCTATGCCCAATACGTTCTCTAGTGCCATTAAACTTACTCCTACCCCTATGAAATATTGGCGAAAATTTAGATATTTTCATTGCAATTTCGTAAGTTTGATGGTCTAAAGAACCCGACGTGCATCTCGTTTCCCAATTCTGAAAATTGTTTTTTGTTTTTTCAATCTATTTTTCTGAATATAAAACATTTAAACATAGTGTTAACATATTTTTTATGACTAAAGTTTAATTTTTAAATAGACCAAATAAATGGAACTATCAATATTTCCGATTTTGATTGAGTTTTGTCATTCTTTTGCCCAATATTACTTTTTAGTAAACAGGTATCATTTAAAGTACGTATCAAATGAAAGTTCATTATATTTGCTTTACAACTGCTACAAATAATGGCCATTGTTATGTAATATAAGCATCATACATCAATAAAACTTACCCCTACCCGAAGAATTTTACTGTTTGTACAAATTTTTGTCCATGTTTGCATTAAAAACCGTAACACGCAACATATATGTTGTATATGACAATGTTACATGAATTACATCATGCTCTGGTATTTCAAAAGCCATTTCTTGACTTAAACTCAATATTTTGCCCAAACTTGTGCAAAATGGGAATTTTCAAAATTTCAGATTTGCCCAAAGTTCATTGTTTGATCGTAATATATGCCAAATCTGGAGGATTCATCTGCAGATATGCCATTTAATTGTTTTTAGCAATACTTAAGTTGTCTTAAGAAATTGTTTAGAAAAATAAGGAGTGTTTAATGTGACTCTAAATGTCGAAACTCTTACCCCTACCCCAACAAATTTTCCCTATAATAGGAATTTTTGTCTGTATTCGCATAAAAATAACAAGAAAAAGCAAAATCTGCATTGCATATAACAATTTGGCATTAATTCTATCATGATTTGTCATTTTAGCTCAACTTGTCAGCTTAAACTCAATGGTTTTTACAGAATTAATTAACAACGGCAATTTTCATCATTTCAGGTTTTTCCAGGATTCACTTTTAAATAGCCATATGTGGTAAATCTGGAGAATTTATCTACAGATATGCCAATTCATTATTATAACTGATATATACGTAATCGTAAAATAATGTTTAGAAGAAAAAGGAGTGCTCAATGTGACTCTAATTACAGAAAACTATACCCTACCCCAAGAAAATGATACTTGAAAATTCGCAGAATATGCCCGGCTGTACATATATATGAACAAAACATACACATGTTTTACTTTTTTTTAAAGAAAATGCATTTTTTATTTCGCAATATGCAATTTTAACACCAAAATATAGGTAAAATTGTATATTTTGGGCGTTCGTGGAAAATTGGAATTTTCAGCATTTCGGAATTTTACAAAATTCAAGTTGAATTATTGTATAATTGCCCATAAACTACGCACATGATATTATTTGTGATATATTGGAGTCTCTGTGTATTTAAGTGTTTGAAATGATATGTTATTGGACCTTTATATAATGTTTAAGCTTTTCAAGCTGAATAAAATTAAATAAATTGTGTTGAATATTTGTGGTAAGGGGTTACATGTTTCTTATTTTTGAGACTGCAGTAAGTCTAAAATGTTTAAAAGCATATTTGTTCATTGCTTAGATATAATAAAAGGATATTTAATTAACATTTTCAAGTTATATATCAATTTCATGAGGTCAAAACAGCAGAAATTCTAAAAAACGGAAAATTCCAATTCTGCATACAATTCCTAGCAGAAGATTAAAAACCAGACCTCTTAAAAATTTTAAATCTACTTAAATGATCTTCTGCATGTCAGCTATAGTGAAATACACACTAAAACATCATTTTTCATCATTTAGAGCCCGAATATTTCATATTTTTCCTTAATTCTTAAGGGGAGGGAGTCTAATTGTGAAATTTCTGAACCTACAATACGTCTGAAATTAAAATGTGTGCACAGTTTTTGTTGCTAACACATTATAAATCATTATAACATAGACAGTTATTACATATACAGTCATATTTGTACAACCATAAAGTCAGAAAATCGAAATTGTGCAAAAAATCTAAAATTCAGAAAATTCTCACTTTTCAAAAAATTATGCAGAAAATCAAAATTCTTTGGACTTTAATTGTTTTATTTTCCAACATTATATCACAACTGATAAGTAAGGCATAAAAACTAAATCAAATGAGGAGCGCTGTTTATCTGAAAGGAATTGACAGCCTAAAATCGTCATTTTCGCATTTTTTTTGCAGGAGAAGGGTACATTTTTTGTATCCCAAGATCCCAAAAATTGCGTAAAATGCCCAAACTTGAGTTCATTGTAAAGAATATCAAATTAGCTTTAATTTGGTACCAAATTTCAGTACATATTACTTATCATTAAACAATTATGGGCCTTAAAAGATGAAACTAGGCTTAAAACGAAAATACAAGAATTTTTCGTGGTGTACTGTAAAAGTGGCCCTATGCAGGTAATGTTTGTGTTAACTTGTTTTATTTTGAAGAGGGAATATAGGAGCACTAAAAAAATGGGTCTAGATGGGAAGTTGGGGGATGCACGGAAAGTGATTTTAGCTCATGGCCTACATGTAATTGGCGCGAACATGATAAATATAAAATTCAAAAATCAACCTGAACGCCTCTTTACTAAAGCACTGCCCAAGAAAGATGAGCATGAACTGCTAAATAAGTTTGAAAAAGAAAGGAAACGGGGTAAATGTCAAGGAGACAACATCCAATATCCAGGTTAAAACAAACCAAAACAAAGCATCTTGGGGTCATCGTACGGTCTTCAACACAGTGAGGAACCTCATATAACAAGCCCTAAATGGCCCTAACAAGGGTAAAAAAGTGGATAAATCAATGGAAACAAATCACATCCAATAACCTAAATATCAAGAAACTAAAACTTTATAAGAAGACAAGGACAAGCCAATGACCAACATATTCCTGACTTGGGATAGGCGCAAAAATTGCGGTGGGGTTAACCCTCCCCCTATGTGTGGTGAATGGCTAAAAAATAAATACACAAAAATACTCACAGTAAAAATCAAATTAGAAAAAAGTCAAACTTATCAAGACGAGTACCCTTACAATGAAGTACATAAAACATGCATATGGAGACAATATACAGGGGTACTGTCCGGACAAATGCTTGCAGTTACTGACAGCTAGCTAAGGACATAATTTCCGTTGACTATTATAGGTTTCACAAAGTCCGGAATTAAGTTGAAATTGTCACTGCGGTAGAAAGTCCTGATTTACTAAAAATTGTCTTTCTAATTTGGGAACTAGAAAGATTATTGAGATCTTTCAAATCAGGTTGATGACCATCGGTTGATAAAGTTACAACAATAATTAGTAAACCTTAGTCTATGATATCTTTAGACAGTAATTTTGTTTTGATTACAAAACCGTGGTGATGGTAACAGCAATGTAAATACATTTATCGGACGATACCTTTTTATATCTTCATGGAATGGATGAAACAAATGTATCCTTGCAACAGCAGGAAAATCAATAATGACATTTCAAATTCTACAGAACTTAAAACTTACATAGGTGGCAAATCCCAGTTCTCCAAATACTGATAAAGAGGCCGTATCAGCATCAAGATTACAATGCAGTGTAACATGTGTAACCCTATAAAAATAATACACAAATCAACAAATTTTTTAAGTAATAGCAATATCTTCGGAAATAATAGGAATTATCAAGGTAAAAATGCAAATTTAATTCATAAATACTATTGATGACAATACTTCTGTTGCTAGATATTTTTCTTTGTATGCTAAAGAGTATTGCTATTTTGCCACGATTTATCAACTCTACTCTTATTTACTAAATTGATTAAAGCTTAATCTGATATGAATATTCCAAGTTCTGGGTGATAGCTTTAAAGTTGTGTTAAAACATCGAAGAATTTTTTTCAAAGAAAAAGTATGTGCTATCAAATTAAGAAAGTAGAAATAGCCGCCTTGTTTAGTTTAATTTTCCTATTGTACTTCTGTCAATCTGTAGGCCTGTCATAGTTTGGTTAACAGATGATAATAGAGCTATCTTTGAAGGTCAGACATCATGTACTTCCTATAAAATACTATACAAGTGTCCATTTGTGAACATTTTTTTCTTGTCATATTAAAAGTCTGTCATATTGAATACATGAACGTTGTTTTGTTTACATATCGACTATATTACACGAACATGAACTCTTGTGAAAATCATTCCCTTTCCAGTGTTGCTTGAAAAAAAAAAAAACAGTAGAATAACGAAGGACTAAATTTGATAAAAATATACACAGCAAAATCATTCATCTTGCATAGGCGTAAAAAAGAAGTTTCAGATAATGTGAGTGACTCTAAATTACTGGTCAGTTTATCCTTTGATAAATTGCAGCTCTCCTTTTACGATTTCTTTACATTCAAAATAACTCAGAGAAAAAAAAATCAAAACACAAACACAAAAAAAAAACAACAAAAAATAAACAAAAACAAACTAACAAACAAACAAAAACCAACACAAGAAAAGACATACAAACAATAGAAAAACTAAAAAAAAATTAAAAAAAACGACAAATGGAATGATAACTTGAGTTTGTCCTGGAGTACATTTTAAATTTATGTAACCATATAATTTGTGTGTGTGTGTGTGTGTTTAATATCGACGACAATTGGTCACCGTATAAATTTGACGAACGTTTAGAGTACGTCACTCATAGTAAATTCTGTTTTGGAGAGGTTTTACTTTTTGAATTATTGTTAATTTAAATGCGGTAAAAAATATCCTATCAAAATTTAGTATTAGTATTTTTAAAGCTACATACCGTTTAATTCCATAGCTATCTGTTGATGTATAAGTCACTTGATTAATTAAACCATTATTACTAAATACCGCAGATGATGCATCTCCAGACTGAATTGAGATGGTTCGGTCCACTGGAATTTGACAGACCTGTGTATAAAAATCAAACATATATTTTTAATTGTGTGTGCAGTACTTCCTCGACAGTTTGTTCACTTTTGAGAAGCTCCAGAACTTCATTCACATACAACGTGAAAATGACATATACTGAAGATAAGGATGAAAGAGTTGCAAAAGAGTTCTCCAAAAAGGTAGAATATACACTATTTATCTGTTAATATATGCGGGTATGTAGAATACGGTGACCCTAGATGCTTTGTTTTTGGTCGTTTTAACCTGGATATGGGATGTTGTCTCCTTGACATTTACCCCATTTCCTTTTTTTTTCATATGAGATTTTTTAGTTTATTCTTTGTCGTGGAGAAGGTTCGTTGAATTCCTTACGGCACTATGATTATTAAGGTCAACTATATTTGTGCATTTTTTCATAACATTTCGATATACCGGGTATTTAAAATAAATCATACTTTTTCAGGTTCAGTGTGTACATTTTATATATTATGCATATTATTATGTAAAAATTTTGTGATACTTACTGCTTGTTCAGTACATGACATTTCATTAAATGGATAGCATGGGTTGTATGAGAACAGGAAACCGTCAAAAGATGGAACATCTTGAAATCTGCAAACATTAAAACATTTTATATATTATGCATATTGTTATGTAAAAGTTTTTTGATACTTACTGCTTGTTCAGTACATGACATTTCATTAAATGGATAGCATGGGTTGTAAGAGAACAGGAAACCGTCAACATCTTTAAATCTGCAAACATTAAAAAGTGAAAAGATCAAGCTTAAAAGGCCCCTTAACAACAAGATGAATGAGAAATATTAACTAGATTGGCAATTGCAAGCAATAGCTGATGTCTCCCCAGACCACCGGTTCCACGATTCCATCTTGTTCGTCGCATCAGAATTTACCTAGAAATTATATGTCGTTGAAATCGGGCAAAGTTGAAAATTTGACATAATTTGGCAGCCACGTTGTAAATGGCGGCCATTTTGAAAAGTTTGTTTGGTGCATGTACATCTCCAAATGCTGATCTTACTTTTTGCCAAATATGAATGATTTCTGTCAAGGCATGTTTGAGATTTTATGAGTTTCATTCAATTTTGAGAAATTTAAAACGTCAACTTAACTTGGCTGCCCTTGGAAATGGCAGCCATTTTGATTTTTTTCCATAAGGTGATCTAACTTTGTACCAAATAGGAATGAATTCTGTCAAGGCATCTCTGAGAAGAAAGCCGGACAAAAATCATTGGAAGAAAGAAACAATAATAACTAGAATTGCAATTGCAAGCAATAGCTGATGTCCCCCCTGGCAGCCTATTCGATGATTCAAGCATGTTTGCAGCGTCAAAATCTACCTAGAAATCAATTTTTGTTGAAATTTGAAATTTTGGAGGCAATCTTTGAAATGTCGATGATTTTGATTTTTTTTTTGCTGAACGCCCATCTCCTTATGGTGATATAACTTTTTACCAAATAGTAAGATTTCTATCAAAGAATGCTTGCGATTTTATGATTTCATTGAAATCGGAAAAATTCCAAACGTTGACGTTACTTTTCTTTTATCTTGAAAATGGCAGCCATTTTGAAATATTTTATTTTAGTGAGGTACAACTTCATAACGTGATCAAACTTTGTACCAAATAGAAAAATACTGTCCAGGCATCTCTTAGAACGAAGCCGGACAAAAATCATTCGAAGAAAGAAACAACAACAATAATAATAATCGAGAAACGGACAAAGAACAAAATGTCGTCCCGACTACGTTTGAGGCGACATAACTAGGTTTGCAATTTCATGCAATAGCTAATGTCGCCCCGACAACCAATTGGATGATTCCATCTTGTTCGCAGCATCAAAATCGATCTCAAAATCAATTTTCATTGAAATCGGACAAGGTTGGAGTTTTTTTACGTATTTTGGGCGGCCATCTTGGAAATGGCGGCCAAAACATTTTTCTGTAATATACCCCTACAGAAAGTGATTCAAATTTGTACCAAATATAATTTAATTCTGCACATGGATCATTTAGAAAACATCAGTTTAACCTATAATTGGACCAAAGTTGATTTTTCTGTATTCGTGTGGCAATCTTTGAAATGGGGGCTACTTTGAAAAAAAAAAACGTTTTCTTGATTACACCTCTCTAGATAGTGATCCAACTTTGTACCAAATAAGATTAAATTCTGCCCAGGCATCATTGAGAAAACATCCATTTTAGCTGAAATTGGACCAAATTCAAGTTTTCTGTATTCGTGCGGGAATCTTTAAAATAGCGGCTACTTTGAGAAAAATTTTCTTGATTACACCCGTCTGTAAAGTGATCAAACTTTGTACCAAATATGATTGAATTCTGCCCAGGCATCATTGAGAAATCACATGGAGAATAAGAGGTGGAAGAAAGAATAATACTTATAATAAAAATAAAGAAACGGACAAAAACAATATGTCGTCCTGGCTACGTCTGGGGCGACATAACAACGATATGATATCATTAAGCGATAAAATGACTGAAATTTTGATGATTTTGATTTCACTATTAATAATTTCCCTTTTCTTGACGGCGACATTCCCTTGCTCCATCTTACTGAGTGTATATTTCTCAACTGGTACGATTCGCACGAGTTTGTTCTACTCTTGATGATTTCAATGAACGAAACCGTACTATCACAGCCAAGCTTTTACAACAGGGTTACAGATTTCATAAGTAGTTTGTACAGTGATTTTTTTAACAAAGCAAAAGTACTGCAAAAACTGGTAAGTCAGGGATTTGTTCAACCTATGTTAATTTCATCCCTCAAGAAATTCTATGGCCGTCACCATAACATCATCGAAAGATATGACGTGTCAGTGTCCAAATGAAAGTGGACATTTTCAGCTAGATTCACGTCTAACCGGATTTGACTACCGACTTTGACATTTTCCTGGATTGACCCACCACAGTGTGACGGGTGGTGTTAACAGAGCAGGACATGCTTACCTTCCGGATCACCTGATGTCAATCTCAGTTACACTGGAGTTCACACTGTGAGTTCTTTGTTTTTAATGTTGTAATTTTTGTTTCTGTGCTTTGTGTCTGTCTAGCGTCGTTGTATTGTGTCTGCGTCATTGTTTTCTGTGTTCTCGTTTTGGCCATGCCTTTGGACTTCGATTTTTGTAAATTTAACTCCTTTGTTCCTTCGGTATCCTACTGCCGTTGTTTTGTTGAATGCATTTAAGAAGTTTTGTAATAGACATAAACATGTTATATCTAAATATGTCGTTACCCGTAAACAGCTTATTACTATGAGATTTCTAGTCCTCGTTTGTACGGAAATGTTGTCAAAAAATGGCAGAAATTGATTAAAAATCCAGAAAACCATATATTCTTTACATAATAGGGGATATCGGCAAGATATTCTGCTTGCATCCGTAAAATTAGCTTTGAAACCTAGTGACCTGAAAATTTTGCACACACACTGGCCTCTCACTGAAGCTGCCGACGTCTACTGAAATTTATGGTGATTCTTGATCAAACCTTTCGGGACGTTTTGAGTTTGATTTTTCGTACGTAGTGCGACAGTGTTCTACCAGAATACTAGGCTCCTTCAGCTAGCCGGCAGTTTAGCGGCGAGCACCCCTTGAGCCATCTTTCAAAATT
>MJUU01070067.1:0-27840 GCA_002080025.1 Modiolus philippinarum
TACAAATATACTGAAAACATGCAACAATAGGGATATAGATAGTATGCGATATGGTGGAAATGCCATCTAATACTTAAATTTGGTACAAATTTACTGAACAACAGCATTAGAATACCGAAGGAACATGATGAAAATATGATGAAAATATGCAACAAAAGGGATATAGATAGTATGCAATATGATGAAAATTCCATCTGATACTCAAATTTGGAACAAATATACTGAAAATATGCAACAATAGGGATATCGATAGTATGCAATATGATGTTAGTGCCATCTAGTACTAAATTTGGTACAAATATACTGAAAATATGCAACAATAGGGATATCGATAGTATGCAATATGGTGTAAATGCCATCTAATACTCAAATTTGGTAAAAATTTACTGAAAATATGCAACAATAGGGATAGAGATAGTATGCAATATGGTGTAAATGCCACTTAGTACTCTAATTTGGTATACTGAAAACATGAAACAATAGGGATTTTGATAGTATGCGATATGGTGTAAATGCCATCTAATACTCAAATTTGGTACAAATTTACTGAAAATATGCATCAGAAGGGATATCGATAGTATGCGTTATGATATAAATTCCATCTAGTACTCAAATTTGGTACAAATATACTGAAAACATGCAACAATAGGGATATCAATAGTATGCGATATGGTGTAAATGCCAATTAGTACTCAAATTTAGTACAAATTTATTGAAAATATGCAACAAAAGGGATATCGATATTATGCGATATGAAGTAAATTCCATCTGATACTCAAATTTGGTACAAGTAATTGAAAATAAGCAACAATAGGGATATCGATAGTATGCGATATGATGTACATGCCATCTTGTACTCAAATTTGGTACAAATTTACTGAAAATATGCAACAACAGTGATATCAATATTATACGATAGCATGTAAATACCATTTAGTACTCAAGTTTTGTACAATTTTACTGAAAATATGCTATAATAGGGACATAGATAGTATGCGAAATGGTGCAAATGCCACCTAGTACTACAATTCTCTATTTATATGATAAATGAGGGTTTTGAAGGAATGGGTCATTGTACAGTGTATTAAAAAATAGAAATAGGTTCTGTTTGATGGAAGAAATATAAAAATTCTCGTGTACAATGTACATTTCACGTGAAATAAGATCGTGTTTGGTGTACGAAAAAAGGTTATGGACGCTGTACGATGATAACCCTAAGCCTTTGCCGCCTTCATAATGATATGTTAATGTACGCTCGATAATCGAAAGATATAAATGAAATACTTAATAAATAAGATGAGGGCAAAAATGACATTTTAAAAGCGAGAAAAAGCAACACGCGAAATAAAATACGGCAAACGAAAATCTGTATCACCCTTTATTTTTTTACACGATTGTAAATAACAAGCTTTGTGGAAAGTATTCTGCAGTGGAGACTGAAAATGAGATCTCGCCGAGACAAATTTTTATTGAAAATCTTCATTTTGTCCTACAAAAAGATAAAATTCATTTGTTGTATGTACCGGCCACTATGAAATAAAAACCAAAATGCAAATACATTGTACTGGACATAGTGTATAGTGTAAGATGTAAAGTGTATGGTGCATGGTGTATGGTGTATGGTACATGGTGTATGGTGTATGGTGTAAGGTATATGGTGCAATGGTGTATGGTGTGATGGTGTATGGTATATGGTGTAATGGTTCATGGTGTATGGTGTAATGGTGCATGGTGTATGGTGTATGGTATAATGGTGTGATTGGTTATGTTTTACTGTACAAGCACTGTATTACTGATTTTTTAACATTTTTTGAAATTGTGGATTTCCATTGTTTGGGTTCTAGTGCTGCTGATGAGGAATAAATTTCCGAAATGGCCATACTGCTCCTTAAAATTAGTGCAGTTGGAGTTAACATATTTACTATGGTCTCATGTTCATTTACTCCATATCCTTTCGTAAAATATCTATTTAAAATCCGGCCTTCTTATTGGGAAAAAATCAACGATTCATACTAGTATCTAATTTTTCGAATTGGTCAAACCCAACCCCCTTAGGGTGGAAGGCTTTGGAAAGACAGATCAAAAGAGTTTCTTTTCACATACCAATCTCTTTGATTTGGTTGTTTATTAAACCAGTGAAACCTACAAAAGACATACCTTTTATTAAAAACTTGTACTCACCGACTCAATCGAATCGATTGAGCCCTATTTATTTCATACCAGTGTATGTAACGTGAAATTCAGCATACTCCAGATTGAAATTTCCTCAAGAGCATACCGAAAAAATTCTATCAAAATTCGATTAACAATAAAACTTCCTCAATCAAATATGTGAGAACACAAAATTTTAACCCTTTTGGTCCCTTTTTCAGAACAGGCGGGGCTACACCCATAACACCAGCTAACGCATGTGCCAAGAAAAAATATAATGTTACTTGGTAAGGTTCCATCCACTAGAACGGGTGTTGTGCTGTCCAAAATATGCCGACGTCGTCGACACTGACACCAGCAACATACCATAATACGACAACTAAATTGTGTTCTTATATAAATACATTCATTAAGTTATAAAAACACGGGAGATTTTTTTAAATAATTTTAACTCGACCAAAATTTTAACATAAGCGGTTCGACACGACTAGAGTCAACGGTACCTGCAGAAGAAAGACGCAATAGTTGCTATACTTGGTAAAAAAATTCAAGCAACGTAATGTTTCCTTTGAATTTCCCAATCCCGTCGTGTGCGGTTCCGGCTTATGAATAGGCCCGCAGCATCCTCTGAGCTTGGAGTATGAGTCTTTCTAACAGAGGCCTGGCACCTGGATCGGTTTTCAGGGGCTCCGGCTACAGAGCTGCCGGGCGCGTCCCCAGTTGGTGGATAGGGGAATGCCCTGTCTATGCGGGTCATAATACGGAAAGCCTGACCGCGAACCATTGTAGCCAAACTGTTTGGAGAAATGCCACGCTCCAAGCAGTATAAAGACCCCTTCTGTATTTCTCTAAATAGAGCAGACGCACTGGGTTTCGTATTGAAGGCTACATTTCCTGCCCCTACCCATTTCTCCTATTTTCCAATGGCAATCAAAACTCGTTACCCCGGTTGTCCCTTCCACCTTTATTTCTTCCTTCTTTTACTTACATTTTTTTCCATTGATTAAACAAAACATTCAGTGTGACTTCGGTATTTAGTTATTTTTTCTCGTCCTGATATAGCTAAAATATTGCTCATTGGATGTTAAACTCTAACTAATCAATCAATCAAAATTTCCTAATCCGTATTTTTTAAGTCAAAAATACAGCAAAAAGCAAATTCTTAAACATTAGCCTAGGAAACGAAGAGTTTGTTTACCATATTTACAAAAGTGTTATCATTGTAAAGCAAATGTCAAATGTGTTCCGTGAATATTCAAATTTTTGTTACTTTAGCAATCAGTCAAGTGACAGCACAGCAAATTTTTGCCAGATTGAAATTTTCACCGCCTTTTAGATTTGAGGCTCAAAAGATTCTTTTTTTTTCTTTCAGTGCAAATAGGTATTGTTCTCTATAGGAATAGTATATACAAGTATGAATGTTGCAAATGGCCCAAAAAATTTGCTCGAAATCTCTGCAGAATATATAATTTAACGTTGCTAGGCAACACGTTGTACACTAAGAATAAACGGTATATTTATGCAGAATTGATATAATTTCTTGTGTATTCCTGCAAGTTATGACATTCCTACTTCCTGTAATATTGTGAGATGTAATTTTCAGTTTAAAAGGTGTCTGTGGTGCACTTTGTTTATTTTGGTTGCTATGGTAACCACTGTATACTAAACGGGAAAGAGAAACTTGAGAAATAATATTAAATGCTCAGAAGACCTCGTTTAACAAAACCAGCACCGTGTAATTCAAAATATTGCAATAATATCCATGGCAACAAAATTTTTTCCCAAAATATCCTTCGAGAAAGTCTTCCTGAATCCCGCAGCAACTTGGTACACCGGCTATGGGAATTTCATGCATCTTTTTAGCATTTTTCATGTAAAGTTTGGAATATTATATTCAAAACTCGACGATACCTCAAGTGTAGTCCTGGTCAAATAGTTTTAACTAGTTCCGTGCATTGATCGAGGAAGGGGGATAAAAACCTAATTAACTATAATGCTAGCTTTTGCTAGGGCTAGCGAATTGTACCAAATCAAGCTGACCTAAGTTAATTTCGTTGTTAACGTATATCTTTTGTATTTTTGTCTGTTCTCTGACGGATTCTAGCCTGTGATTAAAATTTGAGTCGTTTAGGTGTTTCCTGATGTCTTTTCTTTTGAAAATTCCAGCGAATAACATTCCTTTCTATCCCATTTCCTTTAACATGTTTAGAAATTGACAAAATCTGCATTTATCTCATTTTGTATCAGTTTATTGAATTGAAGCAACAATAGTGCATGTGCATCTGTAAATGGTGTTAAGGATGATCACTTCCCAATGTTTTTAAACTGTCTCTGACTTCTGGAAGCCTCTTATTTTATCCATTATTATGCATTAAAAATTTTTCACATGAAATTCTTAATATGTCTTTATCGCATTTCAAAGGTTTTCACTTGTAATTGTATTTTGTCTGTGTAGTTTGATACGCTGAAAATAACATTAGAATTCCAAAGGGGCACATAACTTCTCATAATTATGAGATATTTTTTCATAAATATGAGTAAATAAGACATTATTATGAATTAATTACCTCATAATCATGATATGTTATTTCATAATAATGAGATACTATTTAATAATTAAGAGATATTATCTCATAATTATGAGATATTATTTCATAAATATAAGATAATATACCATGATAATGTGGTACTTTTGACATGATTATTTCATTATTATGAGATAATTATCTAAAAAAAAAAGACATATTTACTTATAATTATGAGATGCTATCTCATAATTAAGAGACAAAATCTCATAATTATGAAATAACATCTCATAAATATGAGGTAACATCTCAAAACTTTGAGAAAAGTATCTCCTGTTATGACTAATTATCTCATAATTATGAGATAATATCGAATAATTTGAAAATAATATGTCATTGTTATGTTTTTTTTAAATTTTACACTCTTGTTTTACTTGTATAAAGCTGGTTTTATATTTATATTTAATATATCTTTATATTTTAGAATTGTTCAGTTTATTTAACAGTTATCGCCACGATATAGCTGATATATTGCTGTAGTTGGCGTAAAACATCAATCAATCAATCATAATGAAATAAGATCGAACCTTATAAAGATTTCAGACAAAATATATTTTTTTTTATTTTAAGATATTTTGTAGTTCTAAGCTCACTTGTACAGAAAAAAAAATGAAAATGTTATGTCACCGATCATCTGTTCTTTGGCTTTGAAAATCAGGCCAACTTCAGTATTTTTCAGCGATATTTACAAAGAACTTATTTGAGAACTATGAGAATATGCATATTGTGAGCTTTAGATTTATTTTTATTGTTTTTAACATTTCAGAGATATACAAATCAGCTATATGTTGAGCTGAAGAAAATCAATATGTTCTCGTTTGATTTAGAGGGATATTTTATATACTAGTAGTCAACGAAATGGAAAAAAATAAGGGGAAAGGGAGCTAATTCGCCGGAAAATGCATGTCAATCTATTATGACGTCACGATGAAAAAGCTTCCAACTTGAAAATCAAGTCAATTCCCCATCCGAATCGTCCTTCGCAAATACTCAAATCGAATGCGCTGTGTTTTAGTGTCGATCTTCCTTAATATTATTTTTTTTTAATTTTTAATGCTCTAGAAAATGCCATATAAAGAAAACACTTTAAAAGATTCGAGAATTCTAGCTTTTAAGTCAGAAATGTGACGAAGATGTTTTATTATTAGTATTTATTATTAGGTTGTGTGGCATTAAAAATGAAAATGCATGGGATCAGATTTTGGGGGAAATGAAAACACTGAAATAAAAACAAATCACCAAATTGAGACTGCAAATTCAGTTGTTTCAATTTTTTCTGACTTCAAGATTACAAAGAGAAAATAAATTATCCAAATTTGAAATTGTATTGCATAACCTTTTTTAATCGGTATATACATCTAATGGTACATAATTATTATTAAACATCAAAATAGTCTTACTGTTTGGGTTGTTTTTTCTTCTGACTTTGATAATGCCAAGATATAGCTGAAATATTGCTGAAGTTGGCGTAAAACATCAATCAACCAATAAATCAATCTTCTGACTTTGATGATGCTCTTCTGGCTCATTTACTCAATGTGTTCGTTGATAACACGCATTAAAGCATCATCTAGAGTTGATGGTTTTTGTGGAAGAATTCTATACTCCTTAAAGGACTGGGGAAGAGGCATGGCTGGGACATTTTTTGACACTGTAGTATTAACTAAGGATAACAGACCGACCTTCATACTGATTAACAGGTCATGTTACCTTTGAATCTTTTTCAGGTTTATTAAGTCCCTACATCGACCTGGTTCACTATAAAAGTCTTCCCCGATTGTAATCCTTCACCTGAACCTGTTTCAGGGGATTCGGCTACAAAGCTGCCGGGAGCGCCCCCGGTTGGTGGATAGGGGAATACCCTGTCTATGCGGGGTAGTAAGGTCATAATACGGGAAGCCTGACCGCAAACCATTGGAGCCAAACTGTGTGGAGAAACGCCACGCTCCATGCAGTATAAAGACCCCTTCTATATTTCTCTAAAGAGAGCATACGCACTGGGTGCCGTATGGAAGGCTAAATTTCCTGCCCCTACGCATTTCTCCCATTTTCCAGTGGAAATCATAAGTCGTTGCCCCGGATGTCCCTTCCACCTTTGTTTCTTTCTTCTTTTACTTGCCAATTTTTTAATTGATTGACTTGTTCTCATCCTGATATAGCTGAAATATTGCTCATTGGAATTAAACTCTAACTAATCAATCAATCCCAGGTTGTTAAACAATTTACAATGTTACTCATTCATAGTATACATCTCCTTAATAGATTTTGTGACACTGTCTGTCACATTTGTTAGAATTTTGACCTCACATGTGAGACCAGACAGTTGATACAAAACAAAACTTGATGAGTATCAATCCATAGACAGAATCAGGCAAATCAATAAAGATCAATCATATCTGATAGTAGTTTAAAAAAAATAGGGAAAAATAAGTTGAAAATGTAAGATGAAATATACATATAGAATAATAGAAGTTTTGTCACTGGTGCGAAAAATATTGTCGACTATTATGCTCACTTTAGATAACATAACTTTTAGACAATATTTTCAATCTGTGATTAATGAATAAAGTAAGTCACATATTTCGAAGTACAACCTACGTATTCCTGGAAATCAAAGAGCAAAGAATATAAAAAAATATTTGAAATTACAATACGAAAAAGATAACTTGATGGTACATTGAATTTATAAGTTATAATTATTGGAGACAAAACGAGTAGAAAGGGATTTTCAATATGTTGAGAATATCTGTCCATATCTGTGAATGATGCACCACAGTCAAATATTAGACATTGCAACTGTTGAAAACATTTGTCTCAGAGAGGGCAGTTCTAAGTTGCAAAACTTGTGTCCAATCCAATTGTTTAATTGTGTTATTGAACAATAAAATACGTTTAAAAGTAAAAAAAGAAAGTATTTGTCCATGACTGCAGCAGTTTTCTACAGTCATTGTTGGTCATATGTCTGCATGTGATGTTGACAGTTATTGTCAGACAGATGAGAGTGTAAAGTGTGTGTAGGCCATGGGCTGAAATCACTTTTCGTGCACCCTCCCCCCCCCCTTTATGATCCAAACCGATTTTTTTTCAGTCCTTTTATATTCCAGCTTCAAAATAAAACATGTTAACACGAATATTATCATATAATCTGCACAGTCCACCACAGAAAATTCTTGTATTTCAGTTTTAATCTTAATTTTATCTTTTAAGCTCCATAATTTTTATGTAAATAAATTAGATGTACTGAAATTTGGTACCACAATAAAAGCTTATTTAATACACTTTACAGAGAACACAAGTTTGGCCACTTTACGCCTTTTTTATGATCTGGGGATGCAAAAAAAATGTACATCTCCCCCTTGAAAAATAATACGAAAACGACGATTTTTAAGCTGTCAATTCTTTTCAGATAAATAAGTCATTTGATATAGTTTTTATGCCTAATTTATCAGTTGTGATACAATGTTGAAAAAGTCCTTAAAATTTTTGAAAAATAGAAATTTTCGGACTTTTTAATATTTTACAATTTCGACTTTCTTACTTCTGGATCGTAAAAATTTGAATATATTTCAATTAATTGCCAATGCATTTATGATAAGTTAGGAACAAATTATGCGAAAACAATTTAGAGTCAGGCTTATTGTGGGATCAGAAATGCCAAAATTAGCACCCCTGCCCCTTAAAATGAAGGGAAAATTTGAAATATTCAGGCTCTAAATGATAAAAAGATAATGTGTATTGCAAATTATTGTGAGTATTTCACTTAAGCTGACATGCAGAAGCCCATTTAAGTAGATTCAAACTGTTTAAGGGGGTCCCTTTGGCCCTTCTGTTCGAAATTTTATGAAAAATTGGAAATTTCCGTTTTTCAGAATTATTGCTGTTTTGACTTAGAGATGTAAAAACTTCAGTAACATAGTATATAACGTAAAAATGTTGATAAAATATCGTTTCATTATATCTAAGCTGTTAGAAAAGGTGATTTTAAACATTATAGACTAACTAAACTCTCATAAATTGCAAACATATTACCCCTCCCCCCAATTTTTGTAATCAACAAATTATGCGAAAACAGTTTAGAGTCAGACTTATTGTGGGATCAGAAATGCCAAAATCAGCACCCCTCCCCCTTAAAATAAGAAAAAAATTGAAATATTCAGGCTCTAATTGATAAAAAGATAATGTGTATTGTAAATTATTGTAAGTATTTCATTTAAGCTGACATGCAGAAGCCCATTTAAGTAGATTCAAACTTTTTAAGGGCCTTCTGCTAATTTTATGCAAAAATTGGAATTTTCCGTTTTTTAGAATTATTGCTGTTTTGACTTGGAGATGTAAAAACTTCAATAATTTAGAATATAGCGTAAAAATGTTGATAAAATATCGTTTCATTATATCTAAGCTATTAGAAAGTGTGCTTTTTAACATTATAGAATAACTAAACTCTCATGAATTGCAAACATATCACCCCTCCCCCCAATTTTTTTTCAACACAGTTTATTTCATTTTATTGAGCTTCTACATTGTATAAAGGTACAATAACATAGCATTTTTAACACAAAAACGCACAGAGACTCCCATATATTGTTATATAGTATCATGCCCGTGGTATATAAGCATTAATACAACAATTAAACTTTGAATTTTTGTGAAATTCCCAAAATGCTGAAAATTCCAATTTTTCAGGAAAGTCGCCCAAAATATTGAATTTTACCCATATTTTCTGCATAAAAATTGCATATTGCGATATATCAAATGCATTTTTAAAAGAAAGTAAAAATATAAGTATGCTTTTGTTGATATATATGTACAGACAGGCATATTTTGGGGGGATTTTTTAGCATCATTTTCATGGGGTAGGGGTAAAAATTTCGGTATTTAGAGCTACATTGAACACTCCTGGTTTTTCTACACATTGTTTTAAGATAAGTTATAAGTCGGTTAGGACAATGAATTGGCATAAAATAACTAAATACCGAAGTTACTGAGTGTCACTATCACTGTTAACTTTGTCCTTGTGAGTATCACTATAAATGTTAACTTTGTCTTTATTTGGGAATAAGTATTCAAATACAATTAAAACATATTGTTTTTGGTTATAAGATATGGATGGAAAAACACATCCCTTAAATCTAATACTTACTATTTTGGTTCTCAATATGTAAACCCTGCTGTGTAACGGAAAAGAGAACAAAACCAGTAAATCTCATCAATATTTTCAAAAATGAAATGAAATAGAAAAAAGAAGGGAAACGGGGAATGTGTCAAAGAGACAACGACCCAAAGGGGAGTAATAATTCAAAGCCACCATAAGATCTTCAATGAACGGTGTTTTTTAATCCAACAAAAAACATCTCTACTTTGTAAATAAATTTCAGCAAGTATTTGAAAACAATGAGGGCGGCGTGTGTTTGCTTCATATTTCTGTATGTTCCAACAAACATAAGAAAGCAATATAGATCGCTTTAGTAATGAAATTTATTTAATTTACTTACCTTAATTTTTGTTGTATTTCTGGATTATTTTAATCCATTTCTAGATAAACACGTGTGCTATATATATGTCATTCGGTCAGTTATGTCATGTGTCAAGTGTACTTTTATTTTTTCATAGTAAGAGAACAATTTCATAAATTTTAAATGGAATTTGAAAATATTAATAGGGGTATACATGTGTATGTTTAAAAACTGGGAAATAGTAATAGAAAGTCTTAAAGTGTATTATGTTGTTAATGAATTATAGAATCTAATCATGTATTGTACTATTTATGTGAAACTAGCACGAGTTGTTTTAAATGTTTTATCTGATGTTACCCTGGCATCCAGATAATTAATATAAAGGGTAATCTTCAAACGAAAACTGTAGTTTGTAGAGGCAATGTTAACAGTTTTGTTGAATGAAAAAAAAACAACTTTGTCTTTATGAGTGTCATTTTCCTCGTTAACTTTGTCCTTGTTAGTGTCACTGTCACTGTTAACATTGTCCTTGTGAGTGTCACTATAACTGTTATCTTTGTCTTTGTGAGTGTCATTTTCCTCGTTAACTTTGTCTTTGTTAGTGTCACTATCACTGTTACCTTTTTCCTTGTGAGTGTCACTATAACTGTTAACTTGTCATTGTGAGTATCATTTTTCGCGTTAAGTTTGTCCTTGTTAGTGTCACTATCACTGTTAACTTTGTCCTTGTGAGTGTCACTATAACTGTTAACTTGTCATTGTGAGTATCATTTTTCGCGTTAAGTTTGTCCTTGTTAGTGTCACTATCTTTGTTAACTTTGTCCTTGTGAGTGTCACTATAACTAATAACTTTGTCTTTGTGAATGTCATTTTCCTCGTTAACTTTGTCCTTGTTAGTGTAACTATCACTGTGAACTTTGTCCTTGTGAGTGTCTCTAGAACTGTTAACTTTGTCCTTGTTAGTGTCACTATCATTGTTAACTTTGTCCTTGTTAGTGTCACTGTTAACTTTGTCCTTGTTAGTGTCACTATCACTGTGAACTTTGTCCTTGTAAGTGTCACTAGAACTGTTAACTTTGTCCTTGTTAGTGTCACTATCACTGTTAACTTTGTCCTTGTTAGTGTCACTGTTAACTTTGTCCTTGTTAGTGTCACTATCACTGTTCACTTTGTCCTTGTAAGTGTCACTATCACTGTTAACTTTGTCCTTGTTAGTGTCACTGTTAACTTTGTCCTTGTTAGTGTCACTGTCATTGTTAACTTTGTCCTTGTTAGTGTAACTATCACTGTGAACTTTGTCCTTGTAAGTGTCACTAGAACTGTTAACTTTGTCCTTGTTAGTGTCACTATCACTGTTAACTTTGTCCTTGTTAGTGTCACTGTCATTGTTAACTTTGTACTTGTTAGTGTCACTATCACTATTAACTTTCTCCTTGTAAGTGTCATTATTCATACTTGTTTTCAATCTATTCCTTTATTCAAGGGGAAGTATAAACTCTTTGTACCTTTTGTGCATATTTCATCCTTTAATTCATCTTGCAACACCAAAAATGTCCTTTTAATAGTCTGTGATATTTTCTGAAATATAAGAGAAAAAATTTAAATCGGGTCAGCTAGTTTGAAAGTCTCAAACCACATTACAATACCTTATAATAAGAAGGCAATTTATCCAATACATGTATGTACACTTGATATTTACATTTTTCATTTTTGTTATTCCATTTGTGTTTTGTCATTTTTCTATTCTATCATAAAAACTAAGAAGTGCATGAAAAAATTCATAAACTAATTTATTATACTTTTTTTGTTTCACATATTAATGTTTCTGAGATTTTTTGTATGCAGTACAGGATAAGCGTACCCTCCTGGAGCACCTGTTATCACTGTTTTTTGGATCTCACACTGTAGGTGTTTAAGTTTTTTTTTCGGAGCACCTGTTATCACTCTGTTTTTTTTTTTTTGAGCTTACACTATAGGTGTTTTTGTTTTTCCGGAGCACCTTGTGTCACTCTGTTTTTGAGAGTTCACGCTGTTAGTGCTTTAGTTTTTAGTGCTGTATTTGTGAAGGTCATGTTTGTTAAGTGTTTATTGTCTTTAGGCTTTTGTCTTCCGGTGTGATAGTTTTTGAATCGTCTCTGGACTTGGATTTGTGTAATCACGTACTTTGCTCCTTCGATATTCTACTGCTGTTGTTTTCATGAGCTTATCTTTTTAGTTTTTCCCTAATAGTTAAATTCCTCATTTTACTAAGACATAAATTGTTGAAATAAACAGGCATAAACTTTTTAGTTTGTGATATATTGTAGATATATACTCGTCTCCCAAAAGAACAATCATATCTACTCATATATTATATTAGAAGTGTAAACTCACTTGTTCTTGCATGCTTTTTCATTTTTTAATTCTCTGCGTAAAGACAAATATGCTCTTTTAATAGCTGCTGGCATTTTCTGAAATTTAAGATAAGATGAATTAGATCAGGTTGCGTATGTGTAAATGACAAAGTTGAATTTTCATGCTATATGCATTTGAGGTATTTTCAAACTATATGTTAAACTGTACTTGTCTCAAGGAAGCAGCTAAACATATATTAACACAAAAGCAGTTGTTGTCCACTTTATACCAGCATTAGTTTTTTGCAATAAATGTGAAAAATCTTTTGATAGAGATTCAAGTCAATAAATATTACTTAAACCCCTTTTAAACTGCAACCTTTCTATTTGCACTAAAATACACTGAGTGTATTGACGTAAGTGATATACAGTAACTGAGTGTATTGACGAAAGTGATATACAGTAACTGAGAGTATAAATCTTTTCTGTGACGTTTACAATAGATTTCCGTAGAGATATGCCTCTGATATAAGAAAACAACTCATAGAGAAAATGCTTGCTGAAGGCTTGCATTTTTGCATGTTTCTAAGCATCATTTTATATTGCTTTCATGTCAAGTCATTCTACTATTATTGTCTATATAAGCTTTGTGCGAATGGTCTTGTCAATTATTAGTTCTGCCCATAGTTGGCATTTTTCTCAGTACAAATATAAATTGTTGAAACGAACATGTTATATATTTGTATATACTGTATATATTTGAGGAAATACATACTTTTCTTCACCTTAGACTTTCTTGACGTGTGTTTCCTACGTCACGATATGACTCTCTACTTTCTCTGTTTGACTTCTTATCTTCAGTATTCTCATCATTTCCTCCTCATTATCTTCTCCTCCTCATCTGTTCACTTGATTTCTTTTTAGGGACCATTGATTACTTCAATCTGAATTATAATATACTATTAATAACTTGTCTAAATGCTACTACATCAATGTACCGGCTTATAATAAGGAAACCTTTTCAATACTGCTTGAAAATTATTAATTGTTATAAATTGAAATTTATCTATTTATTTACAAATTTTTGTTTCAATCAATTGAGCTGATACTGGTTGAAAACACATGTAGACACATTTAGATCTTATTGGTTATTTGTTCTCTCTCAATTTTTAACATCTTTGAGTTTATGGTCTTCCAAACGCTTCGATTTTATCTGCACTGAAGAGACTTAAGTTGTCGAAATGTGCATATGCAGAAAACAAATTCACAGTAACTTCGGTATTTAGTTATGTAATAGTATTTTTGTGAAACAGAGAAACAGAAATATAAATGAATATCATTGGAAATCAATATTTATGGTAATATGAAGACAGCTGAAACTGATGTGCTAACATTTCTGTTACTGCATGGTAATCACTACATCCTGAAATAGACAAATACAAAAAAACTAGAGTCTCAGACACTGAGCCTGTATCGCTCACCTGACAAAATGCTGAACAGCAGGATTTTTAGATATTGATGTTGCGACTTCAAAACCAGTGTTGAAAATTGTTTGTTGACTGCCATTTTCAAAATGGCCGCCAAGATAGGCGGGAAAAATCAACGTTTTCCGATTTCAATGAAATTTGGTTTCCAAATAGGTATTGATGTCGCAACTTCAAAACCGATGTTGAAAATTGTTCGTTGAACGCCAATTTCAAAATGGCCGCCAAAAAAGGCAGGAAAATTCAACATCGTCCAATTTCAATGAAATTTGGTTTCCAAATAGATATTGATGCTGTGACTTCAGAACTGATGTTGAAAATTGTCATTGCCCGCCATTTACAAAATAATGTTTTGACTTCAAAACTGGTGTCGAAAGTGGTCCTTAAGAATGTTTTCTGTCAAAAAAGCCATACAAAGAAATATACAAAAACAAGATCAGACTTTTAAATACAGTTCAAGATATTGGTGGTATTCCAGCTACCAAAGTTTGAGAGACTAAGTTCAACTGTATAACTTACAATGTAAGCTTGATTTTCGTATTGTGCTTCATAGTTTTCTTCACAAAATAAGAAATATGTTTAAACTAGATTATAAAGGGGAACCCCTGCCAAAATTTTTTAATGGTAAGGGGAACTTGGAATGTTTTGATTTCAGCAATATGCATTATCTGAATTATAAGGGGAACCCATGCCCAAATTTTTTTTTGAATGATGGTCTGAAATTGGTTATAATGGAAGTGGGGCTTTAAATTACTGTGGAAACTGCTGAATCTACTTGCCCAATTGGAACCATACTTGGTTTCAACTGTCCATAGTCGGTACCTATCGAAAAATGTGTCTGGTAAGTCTGCAGGTATTCCAAGATGGCCGCAAGCGGTGGACATAGTTTAACATTGGACCCTATGGGAAAAACACATTCAAAGACATTCTTCTCTGAAACTACTTGGTCAGTTGGAATCAAACTTGGTCACAATGGTCTTCTTAAAAAATTATGTCTGACAAGTCTGCACCTCATCCAAGATGGCCGCCAGCGTGGACCATTGTTTAACATTGGACCCTAAGGGGAAAACATGTTCAAAGATTTTCTCCTTTGAAACTATTAGAAAATGAGACACTTTAACATTGGGTCAATTTGGGCTGCAGTTTATGCCAGTCATGGACCAGGTGAGCTATACAGGCTCTTGAGAGGCTCTAGTTGTAAAACACCTTCCATACATCATTCCTGTAAAGTCTGGCGGCCATGTTTTTTGTCGAACCGGAAGAAAATGAGCAATCATTGTTAAGGACCTTTAGTACATCATTCATGTAAAGTCTGGTTGAATTTGCTTCAGTGGTTTCAGAGGGGTAGATGAAAATATAATTTTCCCATAGAGTCCTATGTTAAACGATGTTCTGTGCTGGCGGCCATGTTTTTCGTCGGATCAGAACGAAATGAGCCATCTTTGTTAAGGACCTGTAGTACATCATTCCTGTAAAGTTTGGTTCAATTTGCTTCAGCCTTTTCAGAGCAAAAGATGAAAATGTGATTTTTCCCATAGGGTCCAATGTTTAACCTAAGTTCCGCGCTAGCGGCCATGTTTTTTGTCGGATCGGAATAAAATGAGCAATCTTTGTAAAGGACCTTCCATACATCATTCCTGTAAAGTTTGGTTGAATTTGCTTCAGTGGATTCAGAGAAGAAGATGAATATGTGAAAAGTTTAACGGACGGACGGATGAACGACAGACGCCAAGTGATGGCAATAGCTCACACTGACCCTTCGGGTCAGGTGAGCTAAAAATGTACCACATACAAATAGACAATATTTTTGTTTATTGATTAACTATTGTTTTATTGATTTAGATAATAAAGAAACTGTCCTAACAGTTCTAACAATATAATAGCACTGACACGGCCAATACAGAAAAAAGTAAGCAAATATCAATTTTCTTTTGTATTGGCCTTGACCCGATCCGGCCTATATAGCCCCTTCGGAACGTCTCATATGTTTCCATTTAAGGTGATGTAAAAATATGAGAAAATCAATAACTGATTATATGATGATGAAACATGTGGATATGTCGAAAGAAATATTACTTGAGAAGGGGAGAAAGTAAATCACCTGAAATGAAATGTTGATAAAATTTCCGACTCCTGTGGTGAAATCTCTGTTGTTTGTGCAGGACAAAAGAACCGAACACATTTCAGTACCTTTTTTTATGTAAAATACCAGAGTTTCAAGGCTAAACGTCTGGGAAATGGGTTGATCTAAAATTCAACATTTTCAACTCGGGACATTTGTCGGATGCCAACAGCCGATTTAAAACTTGGAAATTGTAGAATTATGAAAGACAAATGACATGCTGTAGATCAGGAGGTAAAAGGTAAGTCTTTACTGTTTCCATATAAAACAAACATTTTTTCTTGAGACAGCAACGGATAAAGCATTTGAATGTGTGTTGTAGAAATAGAGAGGGGGCTGGCTGTGCAGATAAACCTACTTTGGTTGAAAAGTCTATGTGTGAAGATGTTACCGCCACATTCTTTTTCGATTTTGATGACAATATTCTATATATTGAATAATTTTCATCGTCACAGTTAATTTGCTTGTACTTTGTCTTTACCGCCATCAAGATCTCTTTTTAATTTTAATCTCAGACATGTACTTCGTAACTTAACCGTGATAAGACACTTGTTACAGCGCCTTGTCATTGACATTTTGTCCATCTTTATTAGCATATTTCACCATGTGTCGAACGTTTACTACCCAACAAAGTATTTCTTCAAATTTGATCTACATGTACATGTATAAACAAATACATAGGAATGTTTGTTAAGATATCAATGCGTGTTTATTTCTGTATTGGCCTTGCCTCAGGCCTCAGGCCAATACAGCCATCCTTGGATCAATAACAAGGCCAATACAGGAATAAACCCGTAATATTATTGTTATATTAGTGTATGTATATTTTTGTTTTTAAAAGACACCAAAACATACAATTACATCTGTGGAAGAATCGTTTATTTTGATATCTTTCTTGTTATTTCTCAAATTTTTTTTTAATACAAAACACAAAACTGATATTTTTATTTGTTTTTAAAAGACAACAAAACATAGTTCCAGCCTCTGTGGAAGCATCTATATTTTAATGCCTTCTGTGTGTATTGCTTTTTATTTGTTATAATACACAAAACTGATATTTTTATTTGTTTTCGAAAGACATGAAAGCAAAGTTCTAGCCTCTGTGAAACCATCTTTACTTTAATGCCTTTTGTTTTTCATTTGTTATCTTTGTCTGTGATCTTCCTCTGTTCTTTTCTTCCTTCTAAACGCCACCACTTCTCTTCTTTTGTCCTACTTCATATATTTGGCTTTCGCTGCACGAAAAATATAATATGTGTATTCTTGTTACTAAATCACAAATCTTTCAATCCTGTAAAAGACATTAAAATATATGACATGTAAAATTTATCTCATGATTGCCATCATGGAATAGTTGGTGACGGCCCTGGCAGCCAATTCGATGATTCCATCCTGTTTGACGTATTTAGCGGCAGATTTGCAATTGCGAGATATATGTCGCCCCTTGCAGCCAGTTCCATGATCCCATCATGTTCGCATCATCAAAATCTACCTAGAAATAAAATTTCGTTGAAATCTTGACGTATTATGGCGGCCATCTTGGAATTTGCGGCCCTTTTGAAAAAAAAAATATAAAAACGCAAATCTTCATATGGTGATCCAACTTTGTGTCAAGTTTCATGAACTTCTGATCATGCATCACTGAGTAATTGTCTGGATAAATTCTGGCTGAAATAATAAAACAGAATAATAATAAATAACTTGAATTGGCCGCAATCTTGGAAATGGCGGCCATCTTGAAAAAAATTTTCACAAAAGCCCTTCTGCGTATGCTGATCTAAAGTTTCATTTGATTACATCAAGCTATCTCAAAATAATAAAATGAATAATAATAATCAGAAGAAACGTACAATAACAACATGTCATCCCGACAAAGTCTGAGATGACATAAAAACTAGTATTAATTGTGTTTGGATGCAAACACAAAAAGTCTCCCAAACGAACTCCCATATCAGAATTCAAAGGCTTTAGATGAGATCCACAGATTTTAAACAACCTTCCCGTCAAATTTCATTCAATTCTGAAAACCTTTGGATTTTCCCGCCTCTTAACCGTTTCCATGGTAACGGTCACGATTTTGAAGTCTTGGAGACTGGAACCCAATTCTACACTTGTTCAGCAACCTTCCTGTAAAATTTCATCCAATTCTTAGCATTTTGATTTTCACGACCTTTTTACCATTTCCATGTTAACGGTCGCCATTTTGAAGTCTTGGAGACCGGAACCGAATTATACACTTGTTAGGCAACCTTCATGTAAAATTTCATCCAATTATGAGCACTTTGATTTCCCCGCCTTTTTATCGTTTTCATGGCAACGGTCGCCATTTTGAAGTCTTGGAGACCAGAAACCAATTCTACACATGTTTGGCAACCTTCCTGTAAAATTTCATCCCATTCTGAGTATTTTGATTTTCCCGCCATTTTTACCGTTTCCATGGCAACAGTCATCATTTTAGAAGTCTTGAAGACCAGAAACCAATTCTATACATGTTAGGCAACCTTTTTTTTTTAAATTTCACTGAATTGAAAACATTTTGATTTAACCCCTTTTTTACCGTTTCCATGGCAATGGTCGCCATTTTGAACTCTTGGAGACCAGAAGACAATTCTACATAATTGTGTTAGCAAACCTTCCTGAAAAATTTCATCCAATTCTGAGCACTTTGATTTTCCCTACTGTTTTACCGTTTCCATGGTAACCGGTGCTATTTTGAAAATTCTGAGACCTTGAGGATCACCTTTGGATCTATATCTATCATTTCATGAAGTTTCATCACGTTTGGTCCACTGGTCTCTGAGAAATCGTTTGGACAAAACTGTGGCGGAACATGGAGAGAAAAAAAAAAGAATAAAAATTTATAATTGTATCAGGATGCTGATACAAAAGTCGCCCAAACGAACTCCCAAAGCAGAAATCATGGCTGCAAATCACTTCCACACAACCTACGCAACCTGTATATTTTATTTAATTTTGAGCAACTAGGATTTTCCTGCTTTTGGTTCTGTTTCTATGGCAACGGTAGGCATTTCAAAGTCTTTGACACAAAAAACCAATTTCCCACACCTAAGGTAACCTTTCCGCAAAGTTTGAACCAATTCTAAATATTTTAATTTCCTTTTTTGGCATTTCCATGGCAACCGGTGCCAATTTGAAATCTTGGAGACCAGAAACCAATTCCCCATGTCCTACGCAACCTTCATGTAAAGTTTTATCCAATTGTGATCAGTTTGATTTTCCTGTCTTTTGCCATTTCCATGACAACCGGTGCCAATTTTAAGTCTTGGGAGACAAGAAGCCAATACCCATGTCTTAAGCAACCTTCCTGTAAAGTTTCATCTAATTCTGAGCACTTTAATTTTCCCGCCTTTTTTGCTGTTTCCATGGCAACCGGTGCCATTTTGAAAATTGCAAAACCTGTTTGCACCTGATAGGGATCAATCTTCCTTTGAAGTTTAGTGAAGATCGGACAATTAGTCTTTGAGAAAATGGTCGGACAAAATTTCAAGGCGGAAAGAGAAGAAAAGCGTAGAATAATAATAAAGAGTGATGATATGTTTGCATGCAAACACAAGTCACCCAAACCAGATTTCATACTTAATTGATCTTTGAAAAAATGTTGTGTTATATATTTATCACAAATGAATGTAATAATGTGCTCAGAAATATTTGTTTTCATTTCTCATGTAAGAATTAGTATCTTAAGCTCATTATGTTTTCATTTATCGGTGCTATTAATGCTTTGATTCACAGATCAAAATGTTTCTGGATTGCGTCAGAAAGATAGTCATGATATTCCAGTATTGATTCACCGATGAAACCAACATTCAAAGCTTAATATGTGTATTGATTGATACTTTAACATGAAATAAAGTTATTGGGGTGTGACGTCCACCTTTGACCTTGTTCCATTTTGAAGGTTCTGCCTTCCTGGACATTTCATATGTTGAATGTCTCTTTGTATATTCAATTGTATTCGAGCTATTAGCAAATAACCCAAAAATCGTACATCAAAATCGGTTTTTGGTCTATAGGCCTAAAACGGTTGGTCCAATAATTTTGGACCCAATGTAACGAATGTAGGTCTTGACAAGACGCACGTTTTTGTCATTTCATGTTATCAGCTATCTATTACGGTTTATGAGTTAATCAAAAGAAAGGTCTAGGGTCAAAGTTCAAAGTGACCAATGACCTTTGACCTTTGCATTTTAAAATGTACCATAGATCGCCTAAGTTGAATAGAAAAGGTTCCAGGTTTTTATCTCTTACTGTTTTTGAGAAAAAAAAACATGTTAAAAGTTATGATAAAATTTTCAAGGGGCATAACTCATGAATAGTTTATCATAGAGTTTCCGTCAAAATGTAACAAAGGTCCGTCATGACCTTATAAACTTTTTTGTCATTATACTGTATCAGCTATTATTTACGGTTTCCGAGTTAATCTGAGGTCGAAATTCAAAGTGACCAATGACTGGTCATTTTGAAAATTTCAACACCCAAATGCACATCACGGGATGAGGATCTATCTTCTTGTGAAGTTTCGTTATAATTTGGCAAGTGGTCTCTGAGAATTTGGGTGGACAAGATGATGGCAAGAAGAAGCGGAAATATAATAATAAAAAGAAACGGTGCAAAAACAATAAGTCGCCAAACTTTGTTTTGGCGACTTGATAAGAATTAAATAAAAGCAATAAGTCTCCCCAAACTTCGTTTGGGAAGTCTCCCATAACTTCGTTTGGGAGACTTAATAAGAATAAGAAACACAGGAAAAACAAGAATCTCCACAAACTTCGTTTGGGAGACTTAAAAGGAAACGGAGGAAAAACAATATGTCGTCCCGACTACGTCTTGGGCGACATAATAATAACTTTTATTATATAGATTGCGGTGAAAGATTAAAATTTCTGGCTGAAATAAAAGTGATAATAAACTGTGAAATTATTTTCCATAATTTCACTCTAGGAAGTGACGTCACAAAAGACGTTTTCAACGTCGTTGTTAAGTAAACGTCTCAGCGGATTAACATCGAAAACGTAGTTCATGCAATGAATCTTAAAATAAACCATTATAATAAAAATAATAACTAATCCTAGATTCTGATTATCGAAAAACGCTGTTATTCACTCATGCGCTGCGCGCATTCGTGAATTACTGCATCATTCCATCATTCGTTGAATATTTTGCGAGGATCAGAATCTCGGATTCAAAGGCTTTAGACGAGATCAAAAAAGTGTATACAACCTTCCTGTCAAATTGCATTAAATTCTGAGCACTTTGGATTTTCCCGCCTTTTAAACGTTTCCATGGCAACGGTCGCCATTTTGAAGTTATTGAGACTGAAACCCAATTCTACACATGTAAGGCAACCTTCCTGTAAAATTTCCTCCAATTCTGAGCATTTGATTTTCCCTCCTTTTTTAGTTGTTATCATGGGAACGGCGGCCATTTTAAAATTCCAAGACTTGACTGCATATCTTGGGATGGGGTTCCATGATCCTGTGAAGTGTCATCAAAATTGGATCACTAATGTCCGAGAAATGTGGCGGACAAAGTCGCGGCGGAAAACGGAAGAATAGTAATAATAATCACAAGTGATAACTGTGTTCGCAAGCGAAACACAAAAGTCTCCCCCACGATTTCCCATATCAGATTTCTGGGCATTTTGAGACATCTTTTAAAAAATTCAAAATTCATAGGGTTAACATGGAGGACCCCACCCCTTTTTGAGCCACCTGAATGTTCCCTTAATGGACCCCTATCTGAAAAATGTTTAGATGTTGAAAAACAAGATATATGGGGCTTACACACCACAAAGTTTGAAAGCTTTTGGTCAAATTGTCTCTGAGATCTGTTAAGGAAAGTTCATCCTGACAAAAATAAAGAAAGAAGAATAATAAGAAGAAACGGAACAAAAACAATCAGTTTGGGAGACTTAAAAAATAAGAAACCCAGTAAAAAATATGTCTCGCCAAACTTTGTTTAGGAGACTGTACAAGTCTAAACTGTGTTTGGCTGTAAACACAAGAAGTCTCCAAAACGAACTCGATATTAGAATTCAAACGCTTTAGATGAGATACTCAGATTTTAAACAACCTTCCTGTCAAATTACATTAAATTCCGAAGACTTCGGATTTTCCCGCCTTTTTACCGTTTCCATGGCAATGGTCGCCATTTTGAAGTCTTGAGACCGGATCCCAATTTTACACATATTAGGCAACCTTCCTGTAAAATTGCATCCAATTCAGAGGAGTAAAATTCTCCCGCCTTTCTTACCGTTTTAATGGCATCGGTCGCCATTTTGAAGTCTTGGAGACCGGATCCCAATTCTACACATGAAGGACAACCTTCCTGTAAAATTTTATCAACTTCTGAGCACTTCGATTTCCCCTTTTTTACCGTTTCCATGACAAAGGCGGCCATTTTTAAATTCTAAGACCAGAAGAACCATCTAGACACTGGCATCCATCATTCCATGACGTTTGATCAAGTCTGGTTCATTAGTGTCCGAGAAACGAGTAGGACAAACCTCAGGCGGAAAACGGAAGAAGAATAATAAAAATAAGAAACGCAGCAAAAACAGTAAGTCTCCACAAACTTCGTTTGGGAGACTTAACAAGAAACGGAGTAAAAACTATAAGTTACCAAACTTCGTTTGGGTGACTTAATAAAACGCTACACAGTGGGTTTTATTCATGGTACATGTACACATTTACTTCAAGTTTGTTTGAAGAATGTGAGAGTTGAAACCAACCTTGTGATAATGTTAAATGTCGTTTAAAAAATAAAATCGAACAAACTGTGAATGAGGTTTATTGTAAAAAAAAACAAAAACAAAACAAAAAAAAAACGCTAGACAAATTAGCACCTTTTTCTAAAAATTCCAAGTTGTTTATTTAGGGCAAAATTAAGCCAGAAATTAAATTAGAGCAATATTTATTAGAAACATCGAATTTTAAAACTAGATACCTTTTAGCTAAATTTCGGGTTAGTGACCATAATTTAGAAATAGAATTTGGAAGATATGAAAATATGCCAAGAGATAACAGAATTTGTAAATACTGCAGACCAAATGAAATTGACGATAAAATACATTTTGTGTTAAGTTGTACCAAGAATAAATTTACTAGAGATGACTTATTTCTTCAATAAGTATTATGTATCCAGATTTAATAAAAGATCAGCCACTCAATCAATAAAAACAAATTTTAAAATATGAATATCTCTGTGGGTCCCGCTCCAAGTGTGAACTAGAGGTCATTGGTCAAAGGTCACTAACCAACGTACGCAAAACGTTGTCTTGAGGTGATCTATCTACCTGACAACTATCAAAAGCCTATCTGAAAAGAGAAAAAAAAAGTTATAAAACGGACACAACTTTGTCATTGAAAAAGCATGAATGTGACCCTGAGGTTGAAGGTCAAGGTCAAAGGTCAAAGATACCAGCCAAGGTACATGACACGTCCTCTTGAGGTGATCTATCTTAACATGCCAAATATCAAAAGTCTTTCTCAGATGGGACAAAAAGTTATAGCCCGGACACGACTTTGTCATTGAAAAAGCATGAATGTGACCTTGAGGTCAAAGGTCACCAGCCAAGGTATGCGAAACGCCGTCTTGAGGTGATCTATCTACATGCCAAATATCAAAAGCCTATCTCAAAAGAGAAAAAAGTGATAGCCCGGACACGACTTTGTCATTGAAAAAGCATGAATGTGATCCTGAGGTCAAAGGTCACCAAACAAGGTACGCGACACATCGCCTTGAGGTGATCTATCCAAATGTCAAATACCAGAAGCCGAGGTGATCTATCCAAATGTCAAATACCAGAAGCCTATCTCAAAAAGGGAAAAAGTTAAAGCTCGGACACGATTGTTTCGGACGGACGGACAGACTGATTACTATAGGGCGTCTGCAAATTTTATGTGGCGGTGCCCTTATAAAAAGGAAATTCAGTTCGTAATGATGATCAGTAACTCCGAGTCAACAACCTGCTCTGTTACATCAGATGAAAACAAACTGTTACAGCTGCATTAATACTAAGCTGACATTGCTCAACATTGGAACATCTACAACCAGTCTAAGGCTTGGCTACTGTACAATTCCCGTGTAAGCTTACGGGCTCGTGGTATTTAATTTAGTATTGCCGTAATTGAACCAATCGAAGACGCTTTCATCATTCATTCATCGAAGCGTGACAAATTGAATTTTGGACAATGAATGAATATTTCCTTTTTAGTCCTTGACATGTATTTGCCTTCAATTCTTTATAATCGTAACCAGGAAGACGATTAATAAAATTGAGCATAAATGTATCTACAAATGTATGTTTTATGAACAAGAACACAAAAAAGAATCCACTAAAATTCTGACTAGATTAGCAAAGGGTCTGATGAAAATGGTTCGTCCTAAGAGTTGTTCATACAATCAAGGCTGAACTGTGTACTGTAATTAGAATCAAAATAATGCAGGAAGACCACTAACTCGAAGACCACTATCTTGAAAAGGAAAGAATTTGACAAAACGTTATATAGAAAGATGGGTAACAAAAATGCTCACGGCTAAACTGCGGACTAGCTATAGGAACCTAGTCTGCTGGTAAAACACTGTCGAACTACGAAAAAAAAATCAAACTCAAAACTCACTTAAGGGTTTGGTAAAGAGTAGTCGTGTATTTCAGTAGAAATGCAGAAATTATATTCACAGTAACTTCGATATTTAGTTATTGATGGTGAAAATGTCCTTTGTAATCAGATGTTTGCGAGTCTTACCATATTTAGACATCAAATGTTCATATTTTCTGTAAAAAAGGTATTTGATAATTTATGAAATCCACAATATTGTTGTACAAGTTTGGATGTGAGAGTAACGTTACGCTCATAAAAATCGTCAAGGGAATTTTCTACTGTTCTTCAGTTATTATTTTATTTCAACCATTGTTGCCAAACTGTGCGGAGTATGAATACTCCTTCTATATTACTCTAAGGGGAGCAGACGCACTGGGTGTGATATAGAAGGCTAAATTGTCTATCCCCACCCTTTTGTTCTGTTTTCCAGTGGCAATCAAAACTCGTTATCCCGGTTGTCCCTTCAACCTTAAGTTCTTTCTTCTTTTACTAACATTTTTAAAATGATTTACTTGTTTTCGTCTTGATATAACTGAAATATATCTCACTGTAAGATAAAATTACAAAAACAGGATAACAGCACACACCTACAATGGCCAGGAACTACAATCATATGCCACAACATATCAATCAAATAATTGTGACTTCCCGTAAACTCATCTTAAGTTGCGTCAGCTATCGAATTACAAAAGATAGAATATATCTTTTCGATGTATGCGCAATGTTATTTTTGAACTACTGGTATGTATAATTTATGAGAGGACATGCAAATTACACCAGAGATTACTGGAAGTGAGTTTAATTTGCTGGGATTACTATTTGGACTATTTATGCACGAAATACTGTACTGTAGTCATTTACCCATATAAATTGAATACCAACTGGAAAGGACGTATACTAACATTAGGGCATCTGGTATCAAAAGTGAGAAATGTATTGGAAGCAAAAAAGACCTAAACAAGTATGGCTCTTTAAGATTATATAAGATTGTGTCTCGCCTGTCTAGGGCGCAATTACACGGCGTACGAAATATAAATGATATTTCTTATATTTCTTTGTTGTGAAATCGACTTGTATGACGTCAGTCTTATCAACAAAACATGTCCACTCATTCATAAAATAAAGTCAAATGCAATACATCTCCCAAACTGATGTGAAAACTGTAATGCATCTCCGTATATTACAGAAATAAAGGATATGGAGCTAATTCTAAAAATTATTAAATGTAATGCAATTCCCTTGGTCATAATATTTAGGTCAACGTCAGACTATAGTTTAAAATGTTTATAAATGTCTGTATGTAACGTTGACAGTCACTCAGACAGGCGAAGAGTTAAAAATATTTGTCCATGACTAGGGCGATGTCGACAGCCAACGGCAATCAAGGCAAATTATAAGAATGTTTGAAGTCATCTGTAAGTATCACCGCCATTCTAAGGCGGCAAAAAAACCCCAAGGGGTTTAGACAGCACCAAGACATAGAAAGTAAAAACAAAACATTTAAAACCAATGCACCCACGCTGAGAACTCTAATTAAAACGAGAGTGACATCAGGTGCTCCGGTAAGGGTAAGCATGTCCTGTCCTGTCGATAGCGTCTATCACACTGTAAATGAAACAAAGAATTTCGCCTAACTTGACAGATAAACAATATGTCACAAGCTGTAAATATTTTCATCACATTCTTTTTGGTCACATTTGAATAAAAGGACAGACAAGGCCATAAATATGAATAGTTAACCAAGAATGATTGAAAGTAAGATGAACAGACCATATTTTACAAAATACTTTAGGAAAGAAAATCTAAATGTCATTTAGTCAAGCTGATTCATACATTCAACATCTCTTTCCGTTAAAATGAATACAAAAGAAATAAAACACTATTATTCAAAGATTGTCAAAACAGATCAACTTTCTGAACATTTTTGACGAATTAGTTTCGCTACATCAATATGCATTATAGCATGATGTTTTCCTTTGCACATTGTCGTGAATGCAAGAAAGATCTTTTCTTATGCTTGGTTGAATTATAAACATCATAGAATAATTTTCATAATAGCTGCAAATTTTTATGTAAAAGGTTACTGAGAATTGCTCACCATCTCAATGAAAAAGTCAACAATAGATTGGTAAATGTTCATGATAGACTTGTCAAATCTTTTATTCAAGGTCATTGATTTCAAAACGTGAACATTTTTTACAAAGCTTCTGGTTTTTAACAATAAACAAATAGCATATTTACTATAACATTTAATACTAGAGTATAAAGAGTATGGGAAGTTTAAAAGATCAACTTCCTTCACAACGTACACACTGTAACTCCATAGACGCCCGCCGATATTAAATTGTATACATTGTCATAAATATGTACTTTTAGGTCTTTTGATGTCACGTGTCTTTTCAGGTTGATTGACTTTGACCAAACATACATCTTGGAGCGAATAAAAAAAATATAAATAAATTTTCAGCAATTGTTGACTTTATTATTATTTTTTTTCTCTAAATATTAAAATTTCACTGAATAAATTTAATTTGTCTCTAGTATGGAAAAATTACATGTTTCCATGTGTACCATTGCATGTTTATTCTTTGGTTGGGTTGACATATCTTTTATTTTAACATCGGCGAATCAAGCCTTCAAACAATTGATATTAATAGGGTAAAGGTTAGTAAATTTCCAGAAAAGGGGAGTAAAAGTAGATTTTTGTCAATATTTGCCTAAGATTTTGCACGAAATTCACAATTTTCAGAAACATTCCCCCGTTCCATCCGCGGATCCAGTCTTCGAAAAAGTCGACGTTTTGCCGTATTTATATCAAACTAATCTTGAATTTTCAACTTTACATTTCGAATTTTCAACTTACCATTTTGAATTTTCAACTTATTATCTTGAATTTTCAAGTTTGTATCTTGAATTTTGAAGTTTTTATCTTGAATTTTCAACTTTTTATCTTGAAATTAAAACTTTTAATCTTGGATTTACAACGTATTGTGCTGACTTTTCAATTAAATATCGTGAAATTTCAAGTTATGATCTTGAATTTGAAGTTATTATCTTGAATTTTCAACTTTTTATCTTGAAATTAAAA
>MJUU01070068.1:8118-20889 GCA_002080025.1 Modiolus philippinarum
CTCTTTTGTTCATCCCGGCACCTGAATCGGTTTTCAGGGGCTCTGGCTACAGAGCTGCCGGGCGCGTCCCCAGGTGGTGGATAGGGGAATGCCCTGTCTATGCGGGGTAGTCAGGTCATAATACGGAAAGCCTGACCGCGAACCATTGTAGCCAAACTGTGTGGAGAAACACCACGCTCCATGCAGTATAAAGACCCCTTCCATATTTCTCTAAAGAGAGCAGACGCATTGGGTGTCGGTATGGAAGGCTAAATTTCCTGCCCCTACCCATTACTCCCTTTTTCCAGTGGCATTCAAAAGTCGTTGCCCCGGTTGTCCCTTCCACCTTTGTTTCTTTCTTCTTTTGCTTTCAATTTTTTGAATTGATTAACTTGTTCTCGTCCTGATATAGCTGAAATATTGCTCACTGGACGTTAAACTCTAACTAATCAATCAATCAATCTTTTGTTCATTATCAAAGCCTCTTTATCTTCTTTTCGGCATGTGCTTAAAAAAATTCGACACGTCATAAAAGTGAATATTTCTTGTCATACTGGTTAAATACGAAACCTTGCAACGACACCTCCGATCGCCCGAGGCGACTAAAATTTCACGGGGGCAACAAAATTCTGAGTTGTCGTTTAAAACAGCTGACATCTAGTATTTCAAAAACTAAATGATAGTTTTTGCTCAACGATAAACCAAGATGCGCATATTGCGCGATTTTCGGTTATTAGTCATATTTTGTAATTTCTTTTTCTGTCAAGGTCATGAAATGATCTGAACGTCGTCTGCAAAATATGCAGAGATTTCTGGTAGATTATAGCGGTCCACCACCACAAAAAAGCAAAACAGAGGAGGAAATAAAACAGAAAAAAACAAGATAATGACAGAAATGTCCGTATCGGGGAATTCCAGTCACACTGGCTTACATTATTCAAATGGCTGGAGTATCATGTTACCAACGGGAGGGCAAAATTTGCCGAAAATATGACTCTATAGGTACTTTTGTAACTGGTTGCAGAACATTTAAAATTGAAAGCGTCAGGGCTCACAACGCATCAAACAGTCATACAAAAAATGAATCTCGATTTGAGGCCAAACATTCGAAACCTGGTACAACGGAGGCAGAGAAGGCCCTGTGCAACATGAACAAGGCTGAACTACCAAAGCTATGCATTTTATTTAGAAATGCCCATGCATTAGCAAAATCAGGAAGACCTTTCAAAGACTTTACATGGCTTTGTGATTTAGATGAAGCCAAGGGTTTGCAGGTTGGAAAAACATACAAGAATGACAAACGTGCTCGAGAATTTGTAAGTGCAATTGCTTCTGATGTCCGTAGCAAAATAAGTAATGTTTTGACTAAATCCATTTTTGCTTCCTTAATATCAGATGGAGCAACAGATAAATCACACCAAGAAGCACATTTTGTATTTACGAACAGCAGCTGTTGGAATCGTAGAAACAAAATATGTTGGCATTAAAAATATTCCAAAAGCAGATTCAAATGGCATTTTAGATGCCTTGAAATACTTATTGACAGAACATTTTCAAGATAAATTGAAACAAAAAGTTATTGGATTTGGATCTGATGGAGCCAGCGTTATGAGCGGATCAAAAATGGTGTAATTCAGAAACTTAGAGAAGAACTTAACCGTCCGTACATTGTTGGTGCCCATTGTTCAGCCCACCGACTTGAACTGTCTTTCAAGGAAGCATGCAAATCTATACCATTATATACCAAGATTAGTCAGCTGATGGAGACTTTGTATCTATTTTATAGGAACAGTTCATTAAACAGAAGTAATCTTAAAATTTCTATTGAGTCCTATAGCAGAAACCCGTTGATGCCCACTAGAGTAAGAGTGACCCGCTGGGTTCCACATACTTGTAGAGCCTTAAAAAACATGATGACTGGATATGGTCCGATTGTTTCACATCTCAAACAGGTAAGACTGAGAAAATATTTCATACCTTCACTTACTTAGTTTTGCCTATTCAACATGTCCAAACAGAACAACCTTTTAAATTTGGGTTTTGCTGACGGAGATTACCTTTTTATTTGTTCACATAATCTTTGTGCCCTTTATCAGTGTATATCATGGATTTTTTTTTTTTTTTTTTTTTTTTTTTTTTTTTTGAAAACTTGAAATATTCATATAATTACATGTACCTTGCTTGTAAACTGACATGAAAAAAAACCAATGTCCCATTGTTAAATTTAATGCCTATTCCTAAAAATATGTAAATACAGAGATATGGTATAAATGTACAATGTACGTGCTCAAGACATTGAATGTCGCTTTCAACACGCCTGATCAAATTCAACCACTACTTAAGTTTGCTGTTACTAATTATGTCTCCCCTTATATCTCTCCTCTCCAAGGGGGAGACAAATTGTTTTTGTCTTTTCCGTCTGTTGTGCGTCCGTCCGTCCGTCACAAAGTTTGTGGACGCTAATTCTCCCACATCATTCATCGGATTTCAACCAAACTTCACAGAATTTTTGATCACCACGCCTAGTTGTGCATATCGTCTTGTCGGAATCATCAGCTAATATTTGTTGGAGTAATGCCCCTTTTAATTTTGCTAAATTAAGCTTGCGGACGCTAATTCTCAGATATCTTTCATCGGATTTCAACCAAACTTTACAGGATTGTTATCCACCATGCCTAGTTGAGCATATTGTCTTGCCGAAATTATCGGTCAATTTTTTTTTCGGAGTTATGCCCTTTTTGACTTTGGATTTTGCTTAATTGAGATGCTCATTCTCCCACATCCTTCATCGGATATCAACCAAACTTAACAGGATTGTTGGACTACAAATGCAATGGCAACATTTAAAATACAATTTATCTCCAGGAAAATGTAGTGAGGGTTTGTATCAAAAACATGCCTCTAGTTTTAAATTGTTGTTCTTCAACTTGAAGTCACAATCTGTCTAAGAATTTCAGTAATGCAATACAGTAAAACTTGAATATAACGAACACGTTTAGAACGAATTTACGGTTATAACGAAGTATTTGCCATTCCCCGGCCAGTTCTTTAACAAATTCATATAAAAATATACGGTTACAGCGAATTCGGTTAGTATGAATTTCCGTTTATAACGAACCTATTTGTATGTCCCCAAATAACGATATTACTACTATTTGTAAATGGATAGTACGAACTTTTGATCTTACTGTTCAAACATGTAATTAATCACACATATCGATCGATAGATCATCAGTAGTGATTGAAATTACATGTCAAAATTTAATTACACCTGTATACAGGTGAGAGCTATTAATCTTAATTGGGCCGTACAAAATATTTATTGTTATTTCAACCGTTTGAGTATAGACATGGCTTCTCCTAGTAGGAAAAGAAAAGCAATTTCGTTAGAAACTAAATACGAAATTATTAAATGCGTAGAAGTCGGAAATCAGCCAAAAAAGGATATTGCAGCCAAATTTGACATTCTGCCGAACACTTTGAGCACGATAATAAAAAACAAGGATTTAATTTTGGAGTCTTACGAAAAATCTTCGCTATCACCCTCCAGAAAACGACATCGTTCNTTCATATAATTACATGTACCTTGCTTGTAAACTGACATGAAAAAAACCAATGTCCCATTGTTAAATTTAATGCCTATTCCTAAAAATATATTAATACAGAGATATGGTATAAATGTACAATGTACATGCTCAAGACATTGAATGTCGCTTTCAACACGCCTGATAAAATCCAACCACTACTTAAGTTTCCTGTTACTAATTATGTCTCCCCTTATATCTCTCCTCTCCAAGGGGGAGACATATTGTTTTTGTCTTTTCCGTCTGTTGTGCGTCCGTCCGTCCATCCGTCAGTCCGTCACAAAGTTTGTGGACGCTAATCCTCCCACATCATTCATCGGATTTCAACCAAACTTCACAGAATTGTTGATCACCACGCCTAGTTGTGCATATCGTCTTGTCGGAATCATCAGCTAATATTTGTTGGAGTAATGCCCCTTTTCGACTTAGAATTTTGCTAAATTAAGCTTGCGGACGCTAATTCTCAGATATCTTTCATCGGATTTCAACCAAACTTTACAGGATTGTTATCCACCATGCCTAGTTGAGCATATTGTCTTGAAGAGATTATCGGTCAATTTTTTTTCGGAGTTATGCCCTTTTTGACTTTGGATTTTGCTTAATTGAGATGCTCATTCTCCCACATCCTTCATCGGATATCAGCCAAACTTAACAGGATTGTTGGACTACAAATGCAATGGCAACATTTAAAATACAATTTATCTCCAGGAAAATGTAGTGAGGGTTTGTATCAAAAACATGCCTCTAGTTTTAAATTGTTGTTCTTCAACTTGAAGTCACAATCTGTCTAAGAATTTCAGTAATGCAATACAGTAAAACTTGAATATAACGAACACGTTTAGAACGAATTTACGGTTATAACGAAATATTTGCCATTCCCCGGCCAGTTCTTTAACAAATTCATATAAAAATATACGGTTACAGCGAATTCGGTTAGTACGAATTTCCGTTTATAACGAACCTATTTGTATGTCCCCAAATAACGATATTACTACTATTTGTTAATGGATAGTACGAACTTTTGATCTTACTGTCCAAACATGTAATTAATCACACATATCGATCGATAGATCATCATTAGTGATTGAAATTACATGTCAAAATTTAATTACACCTGTATACAGGTGAGAGCTATTAATCTTAATTGGGCCGTACAAAATATTTATTGTTATTTCAACCGTTTGAGTATAGATATGGCTTCTCCTAGTAGGAAAAGAAAAGCAATTTCGTTAGAAACTAAATACGAAATTATTAAATGCGTAGAAGTCGGAAATCAGCCAAAAAAGGATATTGCAGCCAAATTTGACATTCTGTTGAACACTTTGAGCACGATAATAAAAAACAAGGATTTAATTTTGGAGTCTTACTAAAAATCTTCGCTATCACCCTCCAGAAAACGACATCGTTCATCTTCTCACCAAAATGTGGAATCTGCATTGTATGAGTGGTTTAAAGAAAAACGAAATCAAAACATTCCTATCAGTGGTCCGATTTTGATGTCAAAATCTGAAGAATTTGCAAAGAAACTTGGAGACGATAATTTTAAAGCAAACTCCGGCTGGCTAGATCGTTTTAAAGATCGTCATGGAATTTTTTGTCGTGCTATAAGTGGCGAGAGTGCTGTTGTTGACTGTGAAATTGTTGATGACTGGATGCAAAATAAGTTGCCAAACATAATGAAATCCTATAAGCCATGTGATATATTTAATGCCGATGAAACAGGACTTTTCTATAAACTGTTGCCCAGTTGACAGTTTTCAACTACCTTTCCAAAATCGAAAAAATATTTACGAAAAAACAAAAGCAATCATCAATTCTTTGAAAAAATAACAGTGGTGTAAATTTTCAGATGTATCTATTCATGTAAAATAAACATTACATTTTTCCTACAACAAATTCGTTGTATATTATTACGAAGTTCGTTATATCGATATAGCGAATTACGGTTATAACGAACAAAAATATAATTACCCCCAAAATTCGTTATAAGCAAGTTTTACTGTATTTTCAAAACATATGATGTCATATTTGCTAGTAAAAAACATTGTATTTACAGATGAAAACAGAAATCATATTGTTAAATATATATATGATTGATTGATTGATTGAATATTGTTTAACGTCTACTCAACAATATTTCAGCTATATCAAGACGAGAACAAGTTTGTTAATAAATAATCACTTTGGGGTATGGAAAGGGCCATGGGACGGGAAACTCTGACTGCCACTGGAAAGTAGGGTGAAATCGTCAAGGGCGGGGCATTTAGCCTTGTAGCTGATCACCTACGGACCTTTTAAAAAAGAGTAATTGTTTAATTAATATCTTAAAAAATATACATATATATATAAATCGTCTGAGGGGCCCGACGAACCTGGACAATTTACTGAAAACTCTGGATAAGCATTTTATTTCATTTCGGTTCGAGTCGAGGAGATGAGAGGCTTTGCCATTTTTGTCAATGCCCCGTATGGGATTCGAACCTATGACCCCAGTCTCTCTATGCGGACCCCTTAACCACGGGGCTACCGCGACTTACATCTGAGAGTTTATTTTTATGTCCTTAAAGCTAGGGTCGTTTATTCGGTCTGCCTAACTGGTGTGGTACTAGGTGCGACAAACTGATTTTACCTGCATTGATTGTGATTGTATAGGTGAACAGCTGTCATTTTCACCTGATTTATTGATGTGATAACACGTTAAATCCCTATCATTATTTTCCAAAGGTTTTGATATGAACTGCACAAATGAGACATAAATTGTTGAAATAGCTATATGCAGTATCTAAATTCACATGATTGTTTATTCCAATCAGGGAAGTTTGCGATGTTTTAGCTTTGATTGTCAATCTTACATTAGCATACAAGTTCCGCAGAGGAATGGTGTGTCCGTTAATCATTTCTCACTTCTGGCGCTCTGTTTGCCCCTTACCTTAGACGAATATATATAATAATACTACAAAGCACTGTGCATGTACATTGTATATGTCATTATGAGTTTGGATTCTGTAAACATTTCTTAATCATATGGTAAATTCATTTAAATTTAAATTATAACATGGCATTTAATTTGTAACACATTATAATTCACTGTTGGCAGGCATTCATTTATTCTAATATTAATTCAACAATGGCATTAAATAAAGAAAAACAACAGACAAAAACAACATCCTTTATTCCATAATATTATAATTTACTGTTATCACGTGTTTTCGTGACAAACATGTATATCTGTGAAACTTGAACATGAAATTAATAGAACATTTCTTTTTTTTTTAGTGATGGTCCAAAACTTGCGGACTTCAGGGCGATAATCTAATATTAGATGGACATAACTTGAATACCTCAATGATAGGAAGCTTCACATCTGCCAGAAAAAAAATTTTCAGAGGCTTATTGAGTCCATATCCACTGGGTTCAGTAAAGACGAGGAACTTCTGAAAGCCACATCCATAGCTAACCTGTCATTATGGCCAAAAAAACTTAAAAATGAACCAAGTATGTTGGCACAACTAACTTCATTAATATAATTTTATAATAGTTCTTAAAATTACACATCAAGAATTCTATTTACCTCGATACCATTTACATGTATGATGAAAACATGTGCATGCACCGCCAGTTATATTTTGTTTTAGGTCCTGTACACCTTGTGCTGGTTGACACAGTCACTACTAATCAGTATGCCAGACTGGTCACTAATTGTTGTCTACCAGATACTTAATTTCATGTCCCTGGAATATCCGTTTTGTCTAATGCTATGGTTTTCTCTCAACTTACATACTCGTCCATACATATTTGCCATTATTGATTTCCATTCTATATATTACTTAGTGCCAGAGATGAATAACTGCTTCTTTTAAATAATTTTTATTTATCGCATAGGAATTAATTTAAATACATTTCTTTTAGGTTATGGAAACAAATACTTTGATTGACCATTTTTCCACTGTATTAGAAGAAAATAAAATTGATGTGTCAACTGTGACTTATTAAATTAAACTGAAAACATATATGCACTCTAGGTTTGTTAATGTTTTTTTCTTCAAAATGAAAATCTGGATACAGGAGAACTTTTTATTGTTCTTTATCTGGAAGTCACCAATGTCATATAATGATATACAGAATGTGTAAATATTTCAAGATAGGATATGGAGTAAATGAGTAAATGCACATGAGACCATAACACATACACATGTCTTTATAGTTCTTGATAATAAAGTAACAAAACTGAAGGGCATTTAATAATTTGCAAAATTTATACCTTTTAAAATACGTTTTGCCTTTTTTTCAGAAAAGTTCAGAGATAACAACTTCAAGTCACAAAGTCTTTCAACATAATATCAAACATTCTTATACACATTGTCATCATCACACAATATATATTAATTTATTGACTTAATTTTGTTATTATTTAAAAATATTAATGCTTACATAAGTTGTCGAAATGTCCATCTGCAGAAAGTAAATATACAGCAATTTCGGTATTTTGTATTTAACCACGTATTCATTGAGACTTCATCTCGTGTACATTTACTCCATATCCCTTATGTATTCATTACAATCTAAGATATCTTTGAAATTTTAGATTTGGCTCAAAGGAAAATGACCAATGAACTATATGGTGAAAAATTTTCACATATTTTGTCAGTTATTGATCTTGTATTGGCCTTGCCATCAAGTTCTGTTGAGGCAGAAACAGGATTTTCTTTGATGAAATTGATAAAAACTGACTGAAGGAGCAAGTTGAAAGATACAACATTGTCAGACTTAATGGCGATTAAGCTTTAATCTGATTCTGTAAGCTCTTTTAATCCAGATGATTCTATTGCAGTGTGGTGGCGAGACAAAAGAATGCCGAATTTCAACGATAAAATTCCATCGATTAATGGAAATGACACAGTAGATGAAACTACAGAAGTCTTAGAAGATGAGGATACTTTGAAAAAAACAATGACACAACTAACAAAAATGAAATACAAGTTAAAGAAAACAAAAATGCAGAAGATGAAAATGATTGTGAATTTGATGAAAATTATTATTCGGAAGACGAGTTAGAGAGTGAAGAATTTTTAAGGGAGAGACAAAGACATATATATGATAAGTTGGTGGGATGTATTGACTTGTATTCTTATGCCCCTGATACTATGGAGGAATTTCAGGAATTTAGTGACTATGATAGTGAATAAGGAAAAAGATGAATGTTTAAAAAAATGATATTCTTGTTTGATCTAATAATTAAAATATACTTTAATCTTTGATGTGTTAATCCCTTAAGTTACCATTTCATTCAAAATCTTCGTCTTTACCAAAGTTAGTATAGGACATTACCCATTGGAGGCAGTAAAAATATTTGACATTTGCAGAGCTTTCAAAAGTAGCCTTTAACTTGTACAAATCCACTGCCTACTCTCACAATGACATAAATAGGTTGAAATAATTTCATTTTAATTAATTTTTTATCCTCAAATAACATTCTTTCGACTTCCTGTTGTTGTTAAGCTACTGATGTCTTGGATGTTAATTAATAATGTTTACTTGACAATTTCATTTCTTTCTGAGAAATTCAGAATTTTACACACAAAAAGGTGTTATTTTGAAAGTTGGAATTAGTTGCCAGGAAAGTGCCAGAATGCAGGATTTTGCTCCATTTACCCCAGAGCTTCTATACCAACCAAACTTGGCCTGAATCATCACAAGGGTATGCTCTTTCAAGTTTGTGATTTTTATGTCCGTAGAACAAACAACATGCCCGCTGTTACTAAAAATAGAACATAGGGGTAAATTGCTGTTTTTAGCGAATTACTCGAAAATCATTACAGATATCAACATTCTGACCAGGTAAAAATTATCAGCATGATGAGATCTACCTGCCGTGCAATTTTGGAGAATATCCGTTTACCCGTCTTGGAGTTATTGCCCCTTTTCCGTTAAATTTTCAGTTTTTCGTTAATTCTGGTCTTATATATTGAAAATGATAGAAGATAGAAGTGGAGTTTATATAACAAAAATGGTCAGCATAGTAAGATCTACATGTCCGGCAATTTTGAAGAAAATCTGACAACCCACATTATTGCCGCTTCTTCGAATTTTCACAATTTTTTAACGTTTTTACTTTTATTTCAAAAACTGTTTGAGATAAAGGTTAAATGTGAATTGCAAAAGTGTTGAAGTTTTCCATAATCACAATTTCTACATATGTCCAGCAGGATCGCATCTCATCCAAGATGCCCACCAGCGGGGAAGATAGTTTAACAAAAGACCCTATGGGAAATACATTCAAAGATCTTCTCCTCTGAAACCACTGAGCCAATGGGGACCAAATTTTTTAACAACAGTACTTGGGTGGTCCGCTTCAAAGTTTGTGAGATTTTGGGTTAATACCTCATCCAAGATGACTGCCAGCGTGGAGCACAGTTTAACATAGGCACCCAATGGGAAATGCATTCAAATGTCTTCTCCTCTGAACCCACTGAGCTAATTGGAACCAAACTTGGTTACAATAGTCTTTAGATATTTTCGTGCAAAGTTTGTGATTTTTATGTTCATACCTCATTCAAGATGGCCGCCAGCAGGGAACATAGTTTAACATAGGGACTCTATGGGAAATGCATCCAAAGATCTTCTCCTCTGAACCTACTGAGTCAATTGGAACCAAACTTGGTTACAATTGTCTTTGGGTGATCCCTTCCAACGTTTGTGATTTTTAGTTTGTACCTCATCCAAGAATGAAAATGTAACATCCGCTGAACTGATTTATAGTATGAATGGGTGGTCTATAGGTGACAATGAATAAAAGCAGTGTCTTAGTGACCAGGTGAGCGATACAGGCTCATGTGAGCCTCTAGTTTAAAGTTGTGGTTGTAAAAAATGCGATCATACCCTTATTCATCGATTTATGGTAACAGAAATTAAAGAAATTGATACCGGCTGTTAGATGCAAAATAAATTTATTCTTTCTGTACACCGTAAAAATCCGAAATCTGGACAGCCGAAACAACGACAGTAGAATACCGAAGGGACAAAGGAGTAAAATTCATAAAAATCGACCGCCGTGCGCGGTCCCGGCTTATGAATAGGCCCGCAGCATCCTCTGAGCTTGGAGTATGAGTCTTCCTAACAGAGGACCCCGAGGCAACCCCGGGATATAGAAATAGGACCTAGTATCTTCGGCTTGCAGGTTGTGACCCCTCTTAAACGGGGGCTGACCCCGAGGGTCCCGGGATATAGAAATAGGACCCATTCCGTGGTTGTGCGGGATTAATAAATACACAACCCATCTTTCGGATGGGATGTAAACTCAGGTCCACATGTTGGAAGAAATGCCACTCTTCCTGCACGTTAAAGAACCCTTGTAGCAAGCTTTTTTTTAGTGGTCCGTAGGTGATCGGCTACAAGGCTATATTCTCCGTCCTTTTCGATTTCACCCTACTTTTCCAGTGGCAGTCAGAATTTCCCGTCCCATGACCCTCTCCATATCCCAAAGTAATTATTTATTAAAAAACTTGTTCTCGTCTTGATAAAGCTGAAATATTGCTGAGTAGACGTTAAACAATATTCAATCAATTAATCAATCACAAAAATCGAAGTCCAAAGACAGGGCAAAAACGAGAACACAGAAAACAATGACGCTGGAAACAAAAACAACTACGGAAGACAGACACAAAGCACAGAAACAGAATTCAACATTCAGAACAAAGGCACTCACAGTGTGAACTCCAGTGAAACTGAGAGTGACATCAGGTGCTCCGGAAGGGTAAGCATGTCCTGCTCTGTTAACAGCACCCGTCACACTGAAAAGTCAATTACCTCTTATATGATGAATCAGCAACGAAATTTTGCCATTGTTTGCATTGAATACTTGAAATGTTAAGGATAAAACATTTGCAATTTTCGCAGCGGCCATTAGAATATTACTAAATACTTTCGTTATGAACGATTTCGAGTGGTCCATTTTTTTTGTATGCGCCGTGCGCTGTCCCGGCTTATGAATAGGCCCGCAGCATCCTCTGAGCTTGGAGTATGAGTCTTCCTAACAGAGGACCCCGAGGCAACCCCGGGATATAGAAATAGGACCTAGTATCTCCGGCTTGCGGGTTGTGACCCCTCTTAAACGGGGGCTGACCCCGAGGGTCCCGGGATATAGAAATAGGACCCATTCCGTGGTTGTGCCCGATTAATAAATACACAACCCATCTTTCGGATGGGATGTAAACTCAGGTCCACGTGTTGGAAGAAAAGCCACGCTTCCTGCACGTTAAAGAACCCTTGTAGCAAGCTTTTTTTGAGTGGTCCGTAGGTGATCGGCTACAAGGCTAAATTCTCCGCCGTTTTCGATTTCACCCTACTTTTCCAGTGGCAGTCAGAATTTCCCGTCCCATGACCCTTTCCATATTCCAAAGTGATTATTTATTAACAAACTTGTTCTCGTCTTGATAAAGCTGAAATATTGCTGAGTAGACGTTAAACAATATTCAATCAATCACAAAAATCGAAGTCCAAAGACAGGGCAAAAACGAGAACACAGAAAACAATGACGCTGGAAACAAAAACAACTACGGAAGACAGACACAAAGCACAGAAACAGAAATCAACATTCAGAACAAAGGCACTCACAGTGTGAACTCCAGTGAAACTGAGAGTGACATCAGGTGCTCCGGAAGGGTAAGCATGTCCTGCTCTGTTAACAGCACCCGTCACACTGAAAAGTCAATTACCTCTTATATGATGAATCAGCAACGAAATTTTGCCATTGTTTGCATTGAATACTTGAAGTGTTAAGGATAAAACATTTGCAATTTTTGGAGCGGCCATTTGAATATTACTAAATACTTTCGTTATGAACGATTTCGAGTGGTCCATTTTTTTGTATGCGCCGTGCGCTGTCCCGGCTTATGAATAGGCCCGCAGCATCCTCTGAGCTTGGAGTATGAGTCTTCGTAACAGAGGACCCGAGGGAACCCCGGGATATAGAAATAGGACCTAGTATCTCCGGCTTGCGGGGTGTGACCCATCCTAAACGGAGGCCGACCCCGAGGGTCCCGGGATATAGAAATAAGACCTAGTATCTCCGGCTTGCTGGGTGTGACCCCTCCTAAACGGAAGTTGACCCCGAGGGTCCCGGGATATAGAAATAGGACCCATTCCGTGGTTGTGCGGGATTAATAAATACACAACCCATCTTTCGGATGGGATGTAAACTCAGGTCCAC
>MJUU01070069.1:5693-27823 GCA_002080025.1 Modiolus philippinarum
GACAAAAACATAGGTAATCAACGATTACAAAGTTCGCCTCGTTATGGACACAGAAACCCCATTTGGCCAGGATGCTCATTTACCATCCCTTATGCATGTATACAAAGGCTAGATGATCTTACGATGTACAGTTATCGAGACCTGAATTTTGACATAAACAGAAAAGTAACCTAATTTTGCCTGGATGCTGACCTACTGCCAAAGATAAATGCACATGCAAGGTAAGATGATCCTACCATGTACAGTTACTTAAATCTGAACTCGGACGCAAACTTGAATGTAAGTCAATCATGCGGAAAATATAGGTCAAAGTGACCTAATTTTGACTGGATGCTGACCTACCCCCAAAGATGCATGCACATGCAAGGTTAGATGATCCTAGCATGTACAGTTGCTTGGATCTGAACTCGGACGAAAACTTGAATATAAGTCGATCATGGGGAAATAAAGGTCAAAGTGACCTAATTTTGACTGGATGCTGACCTACCCCCCAAAGATGCATGCACATGCAAGGTTAGATGATCCTACCATGTATAGTTGCTTGGATCTGAACTCGGACGTAAACTTGAATGAATGTCGATCATACGGAAAATATAGGTCAAAGTGACCTAATTTTGCCTGGATGCTGACCTACCGCCAAAGATGCATGCAGATGCAAAGTTAGATGATCTTATCATGTACAGTTACTTAGATCTGAACTCGGACGTAAACTTGAATGTAAGTCACTCATGCGGAAAATATAGGTCAAAGTGACCTAATTTTGCCTGGATGCTGACCTACCGCCAAAGATGCATGTACATGCAAGGTTAGATGATCCTACCATGTACAGTTCCTTAGATCTGAACTCGGACGTAAACTTGAATGTAAGTCGTTCATGCAGAAAATATAGGTCAAAGTGACCTAATTTTGCCTGGATGCTGACCCACCCCAAAGATGCATGCACATGCATGGTTAGATGATCCTACCATGTACAGTAACTGAGATATCAACACGGACCTAAAATTAAATGAAAGCCAGTCAAGCGGAAAATATAGGTCAAAGAGACCGAATTTTCTTGGAGGCTGTGAGATAGCCCAAGATGCATCTGCACACAAAGTTTGATGACCCTATCCTTCATAGTTGCAGAGATATATGCCCAAATGCGGACACGGATGTAGACGTGGACAAGGATGCCGGGGGTACTCCAATAGTCCCCCTCAACTTCGTTGAGGCGAACTAAAAAAAAGTCCTGATGTTAAACTAAGGGAAAATCCAGAGAAATCCATTTCCCACCATTTTTTTTTGTCTTTTCATTTAGTCTACAATGCTTTATCAATTAAAATAGGTTTCAAGAAATCCTTGATATAAACAACATCAGGAGTGAGCCTCCTTAATTAGAACAGATATATTTTTATATAAATAAGCAACTAAATCATTTTGTCCAGTTTGGTTCAAAATATAATCTTTCAACAGAACTACAAATATGGTATTAGCAACTACAATGAATTTCAAACATACACAAAATAAGACGAATCTAAAATCCCAAATATATAAACATGTCTTGAACTCGCTAAGAGACTTGTAAGGAGATATGTAGAAAAAGTGGCCTCCACTGACATTTCCTACATCAAAAGATCATCACATCGGCCTAAGTCCCTGATGAGGCCAAAATTTGCTGTGGAGTGTAAAAAATACCAAAGGCTAAGCTAGGTTATACATGTATTTGTAGCACCTTCATACAACTAGATGAAGCAGTTTATAACAATACCATAACATAGCATATTTTTTTGTATAGCTGATTTTCAGCTTTGACATGAAAAACATTTTTAACTTACTAAGGATAACATCTGAACTCTTTGTATCTTTTTCACATTTAGGCGTTCATCTTTTTATATTTTCTTTCCTATACATATTCAGCTTTCTTCTGATTCGAATTAAGGGATCATCTTATTTTAGTCAAACCTGTCTTATGTGACCTCCCAAGGGAACTCTCAAAAAGGGTCACATAAAACAGGTGGTCACTTAATACAGGTTAAATCAATATGAAAAATCACTATATTGGGATAAAGAAAACTTGGTCACATCAGACATGAGGTCGCTTAATACAGGTGGTCACTAAGGCAGGTTTGACTGTTTATCTTATTTCATGTAAATACAGCATTCATCTGTTTTGGATGTAGGAGTTCATTAGCTTTTTTCTTATTTTATTTCCAATACATCAAATGTACATCTATTTCAGATTTAGGGTTTATCTTTTTCAATATTTTTATATTTTTTCTCTACACATCCAGCAGTCAGTTCTACAGTTTTCCACATAAAATTGTTCCCTTGGATAGTGCCCCTGATACCCAACAGACTTCTCACACAAAGTCACTGAATGGTCTGACCTAAAACCAACAATACTCATCTTCAACAAGTTTGTACAGTAATGTACAAACAATAGAAAGTCAACAACAATCATCTATTTAGCCATTCAAATGCTATGTTATATAAATATGACATGAGCAAAACACACAATAGACCACGGGAATCCAGTTTTCAATTTATTGACTTAATACAAGAACTAAAACTTTCCTAAGTGTCTTTCTTTTTCAACCATGTGGTAATTTTCTCACAATTTGCTAGACAAGTTACTCCCATCTGCTGATCCTTGTGACCTTCAAATGTTTAAGACCGATTTTTTTAAGAATTTTTTTTTAAATCAATTTTCAGATCAATATTTTTGAAAGCATGACAAGACACATCGAGTTGTAACAAAAATTAATGCTATAACACATTGTTCTTGCTGTGGCCAATATTTAAATCATTTTTTTCCATAGAAACAAACAACATGTCATCATCTCCGGATATACACATGACCTGGTTTATAAAGCACTGGATGATCGAGTTACTTTGGTTCAGTGAAAAATATCAGTAATAATAAAAATTAAATGTTGACACAGAATATATCTGCTCTGCCCCATGCATCACTAGAATCTGCAATTTGATTTTCAGCAGCCATTATATCGAACTCTCAAGTCTTAGACTGTTTACAAAACCTGCTTGCTTAAATCTTGATGTGATCTTTCATACATGACTGAAGGGTCAAGGCCACCATTTGAACGTTAATTCAGTATGTACTTCCAAAGATAAACTGCATTTTAATATCAAGTAGCTAGGATGAAGAGTAATCAACAGTTCAAAATTTCAAAGTCAATGGAAAGTGACTGCAGGGGCATAGACATAAAACTTCACTAAAACTTCTGATGCTAATGTAAATATTTTATGAAAGGATATGGAGTAAATGAACATGAGACCATAACTCATATCTTAACTCCAACTGCAATAATTTTAATGAGCTGTATGGCCATTTCGGAAATTTATTCCTCATCAGCAGCACTAGAATCCAAACAAAGGGAATCCATAATTTAAAAAATGTTTAAAATGCATAAAACCAAAAGTTCTGCATACCAAATAACAATGGGCTACCATTAGTAGTTGATGTTAAACAGAATCAAAATAAAACTTGAACATTTGATAAAAAGTATAAACTTTCAAGCCAGTGGAGCATGACTGAGCTTGCACAGACATTAAATTCCACTTAAAGCATTTTCCCTGGCCTGTCTGACATATGTTTTGATAGGATGACTTGAAGCATTTCCCTGCCCTATCTGACATATGTTTTGATAGGATGACTTGAAGCATTTTCCCTGCCCTGTCTGGCATATGTTTTGATAGGATGACTTGAAGCATTTTCCATGCCCTGTCTGACATATATTTTGATAGGATGACTTGAAGCATTTTCCCTGCCCTGTCTGACATATGTTTTGATAGGATGACTTGAAGCATTTTCCCTGCCCTGTCTGACATGTTTTGATAGGATGACTTGAAGCATTTTCCCTGCCTTGTCTGACATATGTTTTGATAGGAAGACTTAAAGCATTTTCCCTGCCCTGTCTGACATATGTTTTGATAGGATGACTTGAAGCATTTTCCCTGCCCTGTCTGACATATGTTTTGATAGGAAGACTTAAAGCATTTTCCCTGCCCTGTCTGACATGTTTTGATAGGATGACTTGAAGCATTTTCCCTTCCCTGTCTGACATGTTTTGATAGAATGACTTGAAGCATTTTCCTGCCCTATCTGACATATGTTTTGATAGGAAGACTTGAAGCATTTTCCCTGCCCTGTCTGACATATGTTTTGATAGGATGACTTGAAGCATTTTCCCTGCCTTGTCTGATATATGATGTGATAGGATGACTTGCTTCTACTTCATTTTCCCTGCCCAGACTGACTGACATGATTTGAAAGGATGACTTGTATGCACTTTAAAGCATTCTCGTTGACCTGTTTGACATCAGATTTGATAGGAATACTTGCTTCCCCTCCAGGGCATTTTTTGCTCTGTCTGACATTGGCTTAGATAGGATGACTTGCTACAAATGCAGGGTATTTTACCTGGCCTGACTGTCAATAGAATTGATAGGATGACTTTCTTTCTTTTCAAGGCATATTCCTTGCCCTGTCTGACATCATATTTGATAGGATGGCTTGCTTCCACTTGAAAGCATTTTCCTTGCCCTGTCTGAGATTAGTTTAATAATTCTACTCACTTTTACTTAAAGCAATTTTCCTACGCAGGCCAATTAACATCAGATTTGATGATCTTTGATTGGATGACTTGGGCCAATTCAGGACATTTCCCTGCCCTATCTGACATATGTTTTGATAGGATGACTTGAAGCATTTTCCCTGCCCTGTCTGACATATGTTTTGATAGGATGACTTGAAGCATTTCCCTGCCCTATCTGACATATGTTTTGATGGGATGACTTGAAGCATTTTTCCTGCCCTGTCTGACATATGTTTTGATAGGATGACTTGAAGCATTTCCCTGCCCTATCTGACATATGTTTTTATGGGATGACTTGAAGCATTTTTCCTGCCCTGTCTGACATATGTTTTGATAGGATGACTTGAAGCATTTTCCCTGCCCTGTCTGACATATGTTTTGATAGAATGACTTGAAGCATTTTCCCTGCCCTGTCTGACATGTTTTGATAGAATGACTTGAAGCATTTGCCTGCCCTATCTGACATATGTTTTGACGGAATGACTTGAAGCATTTTCCCTTCCCTGTCTGACATGTTTAGATAGAATGACTTGAAGCATTTTCCTGCCCTATCTGACATATGTTTTGATAGGATGACTTGAAGCATTTTCCCTGCCCTATCTGACATATGTTTTGATAGGATGACTTGAAGCATTTTCCCTGCCCTGTCTGACATATGTTTTGATAGGATGACTTGAAGCATTTTCCCTGCCCTGTCTGACATGTTTTGATAGGATGACTTAAAGCATTTTCCCTGCCCTGTCTGACATATGTTTTGATAGGAAGACTTAAAGCATTTTCCCTGCCCTGTCTGACATATGTTTTGATAGGATGACTTGAAGCATTTTCCCTGCCTTGTCTGACATATGATGTGATAGGATGACTTGCTTCTACTTCATTTTCCCTGCCCAGACTGACTGACATGATTTGAAAGGATGACTTGTATGCACTTTAAAGCATTCTCGTTGACCTGTTTGACATCAGATTTGATAGGAATACTTGCTTCCCCTCCAGGGCATTTTTTTGCTCTGTCTGACATTGGCTTAGATAGGATGACTTGCTACAAATGCAGGGTATTTTACCTGGCCTGACTGTCAATAGAATTGATAGGATGACTTTCTTTCTTTTCAAGGCATGTTCCTTGCCCTGTCTGACATCATATTTGATAGGATGGCTTGCTTCCACTTGAAAGCATTTTCCCTGCCCTGTCTGAGATTAGTTTAATAATTCTACTCACTTTTACTTCAAGCAATTTTCCTACGCAGGCCAACATCAGATTTGATGATCTTTGATTGGATGACTTGGGCCAATTCAGGACATTTCCACTGCCCTGTCTGACATAAGATTTGATAGGATGACTTGTGCCCACTTCAGGACATTTCCACTGCCCTGTCTGACATAAGATTTGATAGGAGGACTTGTTCCAACTTCAGGATATTACCCTGCCCTGTCTGACATAAGATTTGATAGGATGATTGTGCCAAATTCAGGACATTTCCACTGCCCAGTTTGACATAAGATTTGATAGGATGACTTGTTCCAACTTCAGGACATTACCACTGCCTTGTCTGACATTAGATTTGATAGGAGGACTTGTTCCAACTTCAGGACATTACCCCTGCCCAGTTTGACATAAGATTTGATAGGATGACTTGTTCCAACTTCAGGACATTTCCACTGCCCTGTCTGACATAAGATTTGATAGGATGACTTGTGCCCACTTCAGGACATTACCCCTGCCCAGTTTGACATAAGATTTGATAGGATGACTTGCTTTCGCTGCAAGCAATTTTCCTGCCCTGACTGACATTATATTTGACTTGATTCCAGTTCAAGATATTTTTCCCTACCCTTATGATAAAATTCTTCCCTTATCACCAGACGATATGCAGAATTCGAGGTATATATTTTACTAATTTTTTTCCCATATGAAATTGTTTTAATGCCATATTTATCTGATCAATATTCCCACGATTTTTAATTTCACCTGACGTACCTATCAATCTTATGTGATGACCTTAATAACGTACTTGTTACACATGATCGGCCGAGACAGATACACATGTTTATCTCGTATTGATCCATTAAATAAATGACAGGTGTAAAAATAAACATATAATTTCTTATTTAATAAAATCAAATAACTTTGTTATAGAATATAAAGAAACAGTTATGGCTTTTTTAATGAGAAGTTGTAGAAAATAACGCATAAATTTTAATGAAAGGAACATTTGTTAACATATTGAAAGGGGTGTTAATTTCAATACCCGAGAAATTTTGATAATTTGTAAGTCACCATACACAGGAAATCCAAGTATTTGAAATTTGAGAACATATAAAAATTTCTAATTTTGATTACAACTGAAGGTTTAAATTCAGATAAGGGAAAAGTAAATATCTTGAGTCCCAAATTCTGTATTCATTTTAAATACAATATATTTATACATTTCTTTTCCAAACAAGTAGTGAATACTTTAAAATGCATAAAGAGTTTTTGCTTTACTTCAGTTGAAATTTTTGAAACTTTTACAAACTCTGTACTAGCAAAGATTATGAATTGTTTGGTTATAATTCTCCCTTTTTACTAGATTGATTGATTGATTGATATGGGGTTTAACGTCACTTTCAACAGTATTTCAGCTATCTCACGACGGTCAGTTTTTGTGGTCGAGGAAGCCGGAGTGCCCGGAGAGAACCACCCACCTTGGGCAGGTAACTGACATACCTTATCACTTACGATTGTAAGTCGAGTGATCCCTTTTTGTAATGTACAAAGTGGGGCGCGAACTCACACCACAGTGGTGATAGACTACAGTGGTTGTACAGGTAGTAGAACTACCTTAACCACTTGGCCACCCAGGCCCCCCTTTATACTAGAAGATAAATATATCTTATAAACGAACGATAAAAAATTCTATGGAAACGTAGACCATTTTAAAAGAAGTCGGATTCTATTTTATAAGTATCATTGAATCTAGCAGTAGAACAGTATGTAATAGAAGCAAAACAATAGAATCCACCTTTATGCTTTACTAATTGACATCATTCCTGTACTATCTAGTTAGTTGCAGGAAACTGGGCAGTTCACAAAACCTCCTGTGCAAGAATTTATCCATTATCACATTGTCACAGAAAAAATCCCAAAGTACAGAGGACAAAATGTGTTAAGTAAATTGTATTATCCAAAAGCCTTATCAAGTCAACTTGAAAATTATCATTTAAAATATCGCTCCCACACAAATCCTTACCTTTTCAGGAACATGTTTTTGTGCTTCTTTAAATATCTGTATAACCTCTGTGTCATCTGAAGTACTTCTAATTGTCAGCTGAAGATACTGTTTCCATAGCAACACACTTTTGGAATGCTGGGATACTGCTTTCTGTATTGTTTCTATGGCTGTTTGAACTAAACAGACATTAGTCAAGACTTGTACCTTTAAAAAGACAAATGCTTTATTCAAAATATTCAAAAATATCTGCTGAAAAAAAACTATTGCACATATTCTTTATAGACTATTGATAGAATGAAATAGCATAACATTTAACTTTTAAGCTATGATGGATCCAAATTTGTAATTTCCCTAAAATTCCTTGATGCCTTGTATCTTTTATAGTATATTATAATATCTTCTTATGAGGATTTCCACTTCTATAATTAATTAATCCTTAAGTCATCAGATTATATTTTTTGTATGATCACGATGTGAAATTGATCTTACGACAGACTGGAGAGTCGAATCCTATCTAAACATCTTTAAAGTCTTCCCAGATTTGACAATACCAATTTTGACTTTATCCTAGATTGAATCACCGACAGTGTGACGGGTGTTGTTAACAGAGCAGGACATGCTTACCCTTCTGGAACACCTAATGTAACTCTTAAAATTTAAATGGGGGTTCAAACTTTCAGTGCTTTAATCTGTATATCATGCCGTTAAATAGCATTGTCTTCATAAGTGATGTTTATTTCACAGATCTCTCCTTGCTATTTTCTGAAATATTTTATTTAGTACTGTTAAGGATAAGAGAATTAAAATATACCATGAATTTTTGATTGGATTTGTCTATGTGTTAGCATTAAGAAATAATTAACAGTAGCGATATATTTATATATTTTATATATTTTATTTATATTATTTTAATAAAGGAATGGCACTTTATGGCAAATATTTTACCCCAAGCGACCAGCGAGGGGTAAAATGTCACCATAAAGTGCAAGTCTGAAGCAAAAATTATAAATATATATGGCTACTGTTTATCATTTCCATTCTTATAGGACACTAAGAAGTGTCTGATTAGAAGAATTTGTCCTAGTACACATGGATGAAACACCATTTTACACCGTCAGTTGGCCTGTGACGTTTCAGAAACTGATGTAAAACTATCTATGACCTTATCCAAAGTACCATCATTTGATTGTGTTGTTACCCATAGGTATATATTATTTTTACCATGCGATTGAAGGTCGTCATATTAGAATTATGAATATTTTACATGATGCCAAGTCAAATCAATCTATCAACCATCCTTAAACATGTATACAGTAACTTTATACCCATTTAATGTAGAGGTCTTCTGACAAGTGCTTTCCTTCTTCTGCTGACTGAAATAATGACAAAACTTTCTGGATTCTCTGAAAAAAAGACAGTGAAATAAATATCTTGACTTGACCTAGAGCAGGATTAGAAAAACAATAAAACTGTGAGTCTGGGGTAAGTGTTTTCACTGTTTGATGACTATTGTATATTTATATATTTCAATAAATATAATCTGGTTTCGGGTCAGAACTCATGTATACTGACTACTAGGTTTGTGAATACCCTCGGTGAATAACAGTCCACCAGCAGTGGAATCAACCTAGTGGTAATAAATAACAAAATATCAAAGTTACTGTACATTTTCGTTTCTGCATCATTACACAAATCATAATACCCTAAAATGTGACAGACGGACAGACAGAGGCTAATGGGCATACACTACTGTTTGTATTCAAAGAAATTTAAGTTGGCACTATATCTCCCTTTGTGTTTTCCCATATGAACAGCCAGGATTCCGCATGATCAGACACTATTAAACTGACAGACACCAAAAAACACCTCATATATCCAATTTCATACCTATTTTATTCCTACAATGAAAGTGAAGAGTTTAAATTTCAATATAAACAGAGGATTATTGTGAAATCTATATATATGTAGATTCTAAATGTCTCGCTTTCATTTTGATTTATCTAGTATGAATTTGATACCAAAATGGTCGGGATAATTGTTTACTCTCTAGTGACTTGCCAAAATTCTGCAAATAACAGAACTACGTAAATTGTAATGGACTAGTCAATAGTGAAGTAGTATGTTTTTTGTTTGCTTATCAGAAAAGTAAATATATCGTAGACCAACCTGGACTTCTTAAATCTCCTCATTCTAATGGGATTATACAGAAAAATTAAACAGAAAATATTTATCTTCTAAGATGTTGAGAAGTCGCAGCTGACAGGCCTGACATCTAATTGACAAAAGATCTTCCATGGAAACAGTTTTTTTTGTACTGCCCAACAAATACTTAAAATCTCAATCAATGATTCAGTACAGTATTCAAATAAAACATTATACTGAAGTTCACAAACACAGTAATTCAGGCTATTATTGGATATTACATAAAAATGAAAATACTTTCATTTCAATAAATGCATGTGTACATTTTGAGAAAATAGCAAATATCTAGTGCTAGGGATGATGTTTCATCTCATAATGAGAGTATTTCAGATTCTAGCTGAAAAAGTCTGAAAATAACCCTTCACATAAATGCTTCAGACCAAATTTCAGGTCATTCCCACTGATAAGAACAAAAAAAATCTTTGATGAAAATTTGGTTTACAGGTAAAAATCAAACTAAACATTGACGACATGGCAGCCATCTCTCTGGGCTTGCTGTAATATGTGCAAATTTAAGTGTGTGGACACAATAAAAGTTTGGACACAGTGCAAGTGTGGACACAATACAAGTAAGGAGCCAGAAATATTCAGTATGTAGTTTGTTACAGATGAATAAACGCATAGACAGACGGATGGACAGAGTGATTACTATGGGCATCTGCCACTATGTGACTGGGCTCTAATTATTACCAAACAAGAAGTGGTCACTGACTAAAAAATCTTACACAATACATCACTTCCAAGCTGATATTGCAGACACAATTTTTTTTAAAGAAAATTTAATTAAAAAAAATTAAAGTTTCGACAAACAGGAGCTGTGAGACAGACTTAAAAATAACTTAAAGCAATAAAACTCATTTTAGAATAGGGAAACAGCTTCTAGACTGAAATCTAGCTTTGTCAAGGAATCAGATTATCATTGGTACACTATAAAAAAGCTACATGTCACACAGACAATCAGACAGACAGACAGACAGACAAAAGTGATCCCTGTAGTATATAATCCTGTTTGGCACTGAAATAACTAGTCTGGTTGCTAAGGTAAATAAAGGTCCTTAACAACACAGATTTAAAAGCTAATGAACATGTAGTATAATTAGTGTTAAATTCTAACAATTAAAATGATGCCATTAAGAGCCATATTTAAAATGATAATAATCCTAAGACAAGTGACAACTACCGAGTGTCAGACAACATAGAAATCAGATTTTATTCTATAGAAATATTACATGTGACGTCTGTCATATTTTATATGCAATAAATTTATCAAAAATAACCTAGGAAAATTATTGCTCATTAATTTCAATTTTTAATTGTACTTTAGACATCTTTGCCTACAGATTAAATTGTGAAATCAAAATAAATTTGAAAGAAATTCACAGAAAAATGGTTGAACACTAATTTATATGATTTCTTTTCCTGTTCTATACAAAAGCAATGCACTTCATGATTTCAATAGAGAAAAGCCATCATGATGAAATTATCACGAACAATTGTGAATGAAATAAATTGAAAAATCCATAAATGTCGAGCAATTTAAAATGACAACACCATTACAGACCATTTGTCAATCAATCTATAGAAATGGGAGAATTTGTTTACTAATGTCTAAATAAAGACCCACCTCACAAGACTTCTTAGCCGCTAACAATAAAAAAAAATGTTTAGTTCTGGACATTATAATTGATTTAGATACATTTAGAACACGAAATATCACTTCTGTGGCCATTTAAATAGGTTCTCTTTATACTATTTGCATATTTACCGCTGTTGGTCTTTTTAGTTGTATTAACACTAAATGAGGTCATTATAGAAACATACATTATAATTTGGTCTGTCTATATTTACTTTTATGGTAGTTTGGGATATTAAAAATTGAAAGATAAATTTTTCTTTATTTTCTGTGACTTATATGGTCAAAACTTTACTTAGGTAACAGACCTTGTACAAGCAGCAGTTTCAAAGATAAATTCATAAGCATTGAAAGTGCCAATGTGAAAATACAAACAGGAAGTACCTATCCCAAACCCTTTCCCTTTTTTTCTCTTATACTGCGGTTTAGGTCGCTTGATTTTTTCATGAGAAATTGTCTTTCAGATGACATGTGTCATTTTTTTTTAACTTCAGATAAAAGTTTACGAAGGCAGAAACATGTATAACTTGACACTGGACACAATCAGAATCAGTGGTGTTACATCAAAAGACTTCAGGGAACAGTTTTAATTGGTTTCACAACACAACTGTTGTCTGAAAAACCAGTCAATATGCAACCATTTATTTTTCGAATAGTACCTTTTCTAATATATCTTGGTCTTCAATATTTTTCTTAATCAACTGCAGGCATGCTTCCAGATAGAACTTCCATATCACATCTAAAAAATAAAAACATGTATAAAATTAACAATTACATCTCACCATATTTTTTTCTTTTTTCTTACATTACCTCTTCTTTTAGCAGTTTCATACTACTGTTTTAATCTCTGTGATAACTCTGTATTAGAACAATACCTCTCATTAGTCTATCACAAAATTCACTTTTATCAACAGATATATAATAATTCTAATATTTTAGCATTTGGCCCATGTCTTCTCATTGTACTTGAAAGATTACTATGGAAACATGCTTCATATGCTCTTTTTTTAAAATGGCCAACAGATTGTATCTGTGGTACATGCCATGGTATTGGGCCAAATTTCGGTGTTTTATTTTTTGTGGTAACCAGCTCTATCTAATTTCTGAGTCTGGTTGTTCAGACCTTTCCATATTTGTAACCTTGTATTTCCATGAGTGAGAATATCTAAAGCATTTCTGAAACAATGAAATAACAACAAAGGGCAATTTGAAAAAAAATATTGCTTGCTATTTATATACACAAAATATATTTTGTCAACGTGGATAAAAATTTGACTTGTGCACATGATAATTTTAACAATATTTGTCTCTTCAGTGTAGATAACAGATGGATACAAAGAGGTGGTAAAGTCAACATACCGAGGCCTAAAGTAGTGCCAAAGATCGAAAAAAAATCTTTTCAAAATACCTATCTGAAGGCTCAGCACCAAAGCACAGTGGGCCAGTAAATAATCTAAAGACCTAATTACAGCATACAATACTTATTGCATTTAAAATCAGCAAATTCAGGTATTAAGACCTTGTCCATTATACAATATAACATTTGGAAACTATTATTTGAAAGCTTGAACATAAAATTTGACATTATCAAAAAAAAGTCATTTTTTTCAAGATTTTTAAACTCTAAGAGATTACTCTGTAATAAACTGGAACAAAATCATTATCTCTAAGGTTACTGAACAACCTAAATTTGGTCACCTAGAAATACAACACAATAATATCATGGAACATTTTCCCAGATTAATTTCTGTTTATACAATAATTTATTTCCAGATAAGAGGTATATTAGTGAAGGTATTATACCCTAACTATCAATAAAAAATCCTGATTTTCCACTGATTTATAACACTTAATCTAAATACCCAAACAAACCAGTTTTTCTATCTAATCTTAGGGGTATATGTATCTAAAATAAACCAGTCTGTTGTACACCACTTTGATGTTAGTTTTACATGATAGTGAGTGTGTTATTTTTCTAACCAAACAAGTCTACAAAGGTATTAGTTATATGTCCAAGGGTAATTCTAATTTACAACTTTTGTCTTAATTGAAATTATATGCATTTACTATCAGGCATTTTTAGTCGCAGAAGAAATTCTGCGGCTTAAGCTATCGCATAGGACGATGAGAGCCAGGAATCCACCAGGTTAAATAACACCCAATATATTTCATTCTGAGAATCCATGGATTTCGTGCATTCGTACTCTCTTATTCAAAAATTAAAAACAAACAGTTTATATTTTCTAATAAAGTATCAAATTACTGCAATTAAAGTTGAATATTGTTGTATATTTCAATTAACCATTTGGGATTCTATTCTATTCTATTGTCTGAACTTCCTCCAACATAGGAGCACCACCGTAGAGTAAAACACAGTGAAAGTGAAATGTTAAAAATAATTGCCCGCGTCCACAAATATATACGAATAAAACATTTACTACGTTAAGAAATAAAAGTTTCAAATTATTTACAGTTCGTATTAATTAATACATGTATCTATCTATTAAAAAATGCATTAGTGTAGTTCCAGAGTGTTGTGCACCTCCACCCAAATACTTCAAAACTTTCAAATCGAGTTGGTTTAATGTAACATGATAAAAGTTAAAATAACTAAAATATGATGAAGACCGTTAATGACTTCAACTATATATACACAAATAAAACAGTTGAACGCTATTGATTATATTGATGGATAATGCTATGAAGCCGCGGAAGCATCATCACCAACGCGGATAAATAATAAAATAGTTCTACTTATACCACGTGTATATAGTATGACAGGTAGCCTAACCCATACGTCATCAGTTAATCGGTCGTGTGTAACGGATCATATTCAGCAGCTAGGAATATTACTGGGTCATTTATTGCTGTATATTCATCAGTTAATCAGACGTGTGTAACGGATCATTTGACAGTCAGGAATATTATTTGACAGTCAGGAATATTATTCTTTGTTATAAGTTGCAACATTTTCTGCGAGTTATGCTATTCATAGTTTTGTCGCTACATCACAAAAATGGATTAACCAATCAGTGAACGGGATTTCCACCCCCAATGATTGTATTGCGAGGTGCAGCTTACGAGGTCTGGAAATTTCAAACTGCTATAACTTCCTGGTTGTTAAAGATATTGTTATAAAATTGTGATGTGTTATTAATAATAGTGTTCCAAACATATAATCCAAATTTCATGAAAAATGTTGAAAAATAAAGAAATAAATGCAATTTGAATTTTTCCAATACACAATTTTCAAACTGCTTTAACTCCCTTGTTGTTTGAGATATCGTTATGAAATTTCGAGATGTTATTTATGGTAGTGTTCCAAGTATATATTCCGAATTTCATGAAAAAAAGTTGAAAAATAAAGAAATAAATGCAATTTGAATTTTTCCAATACACAATTTTCAAACTGCTATAACTCCCTCGTTGTTAAGATATCGTTATGAAATTTCGATATGTTATTCATGGTAGTGTTCCAAATATGTATTCCGAATTTCACCAAAGGGGGTTGAATAACAAATAAATAATTTCAATTTCAATTTTTTTGCATCTGATTGTTTCACCCCACAAAAGTCTACATAGGTAAAAGTACCCAGATGTTCGGATTTATGTATTACATGCGCGGGATCCAGACAATTTGAAAAAAGGGGGGGGGGGGTTCTAGTCAGAAATAAAAGGAAATCTCAAAATTTTTTGGGGATGTTTCTTAGTAAAACATCAGGAAATTCCTTTAAAAAAATATGATTGTCCAAAAAAGGGGGTTTCAACCCCCGTAACCACCTTTTGGATCCGCCAATGTATTACATAGGACATTGACAAAACTTCACCTTGTTATATACGTCAATATTTCGAGGTACACTTGTGCGACTTTGTATGAAAAAACAACCCGTGACTGTATATGCATTTTAGCTGGTGTGTATAATAGTTATCTAAGGGCAAACTGCTCAAATAAATTGCAATTGTTTTCGAATGCAATGTAAGATAAACATGTTTCACGTTGTCTATACAATTGTATTGTTGAACTTGAAATACAATCCAAAACTTATGATTTCAGTATACAGCTGTAAGTTTTGTCTTTGTCGCCATTTGCATTTTTATTCGTTTTTTTAATAAGCTGCTTTCAGAGTGCCTTCCCCTACACACACACACATGTCACATATGCATTCTTGAGAGTTCGGCAGCAGATGTTTTTTCAGTCGTATTCATGCTATTTACTTATTTTCACCTTCATATGTTTAAGGCTAATTGGGGTTAACTGAAATTAGCATGCATCATTAGAAATAGACATCATTCCGAAACGAGTGATTTTAAATTCGCCCGGAACATATTTAATCGATACTTTCTTGCATGATTAGATCAGGTGGGGATAATAGGATTCGGACACAGTAAATTGAATTATTTGGGCTAGCAGTGCATTAAAATCTTATTGCAGTTGATACATAAGACAGTGAATACCACCTTAGGAATGTAGGATCCCTGTTACTTTAAACTCAGTATTTTTCTGTGATAAATAAATTAACGTTTTCCTTTAACAGAGTGTATCAAATAAAATTCCAAAATTTCGTAAAATAGCAAATTGGCGTAAAGTAAAATATCATATGAATAATATTTTATTTTACTACAACATAATCATCTTGGTGATATTGTCCAGTGGTATTGTTGGTAGGAAAAGTGATCTTCGCCTATACATGCTTTTGCACGGCAATGCGCGTCTCAACATGGTATGCACATGTATATGTACATGATATATAATCCTAGCAAGATATTCAACTCTAAAAATGAAGTTACCGTCATGGGTTTACAGCACATTTAACATGTAATCCTAATAAAATTATGTATATATGTCGTGTTCACTCTCCTCAGTGCTAATGACTTAAAATGGACAGCAAAGCACATAAAACAGGAAGATGATAAAAATGTTTTTAATTCTGTGGTCTTGTCTTCCATCGATTGCGGATCTAAATCTCTTGTTGGGGAAAATTTTCTTTCTTTATTTTCACAGTGAAAAGCAAAAATGATCCTCGTCTTCAATAATATTTTCATACACTCTTCTTTGTGTATTGTATAATATCTACTCCTTTCAAGTTATAAAATATGTTCAATTATACTTTATTCGAAATTTGAAATTATGTAAATCAGTACTTCGGTGCTGACCCGAAAGCAGATTTCATTTGGAAACTTGCAATATCAAAAGTTTTGTAACTTTTGTTGAAACTAAGGAGTATCTCACTCATGCCAAGCTCTATCCTTAGCCATTTAGATCATATTTGGTTCTTTGATTTCTTTCAGGTTTTGAGCATCTATGAGTTAATGGTATTCCAAATGTTTTGATTTTAAGTGCACTGAATAGACATAAGTTGTCGAAATGGCCATATGCAGAAACTAGATTTACAGGAACCTCGGTATTTTGTTGTTTATTGACATTTTAGATTGACAATGAATTTCAACAAAGAGCAATATGCATTTGCACGTCGCAATGAGTTTCTTCAATACTAAAAATTCTACAGCTGAGAATTCAGTCAGTTTGACTTGCATTTTCCAGATACCAGATAAGTAGACCCGATCTTGGATTACAGATATATTAAGCTGATTAATACAGTTTCAGTTGAAGATTACGCGCTAACTTGGGTTAACAGACTTGTGTATGTAAAGTTCTTAGATAAGATGTGTTAGTTCGTCTACAAAAATTTTAAGAGCTGAATTAGAGCTCTGGTACAGAGTCTGGCATAAGGACAGTCATATACCTATGTCTATAAAATTGATTTGTTGTGATAAGGCTAGCAACTGTCCATTATAATACCCATGTCCCCAGAAAATACACATTTCAAAAAAGGTTCTTGTTCTTTCAAAGTCACTCAAAATACAAAATACATTATTTATTTAGAAGACATGCTAACCCATAATAACCGATTCTGCGACTAAACAGTACTTCAGTACTTTGATTATACAATTTATCACCATTTGTTTAATAACCCAGACATCTGCCTCCTTCAAACTCCCTGACTTCAAACCTTTCTAAGTTAGAGAGGGTTTTTTTTACCAATATTTTACGAAAGGATATGGAGTAAATGAACATGAGACCATAACACATATGTTACCTCCAACTGCAATAATTTTAATGAGCTGTATTACCAAGTCTTAATTTCATTTACCGATTCAAATTATTTCATTTATGAATGCAAATCTTTTCATTATGAATGCAAATTAAAGTCTCCAGGGTCTGACGAGACAACTCAATTATGGATTTACTGTGGACTGTATGTAATTGTCAGAGAATCATTGGTCACAAAGCATAAGGCAATAACTTTTGTTTGTCTCACTAGTATGATGCAATGGTTGATGTATACATCATTAAAGCTTTAGATTTATTTTTAAGTCCAAAAGGCAATAACTACCACAAACATAAATGACTCTGGATGAAATATAGATCTTAACCTGTAACTTATCCATGGTCTGAAAAAGTCTGCAAACCTATAGCTATTAAGGGTAACCTATATGCTACAAAACTTTTGTTTAAATGCATAAAATGATGTCAAACAATCTAGTGCCAGCATACTTTTTCGGGAATGGGATGACTGGGTATTTTGGTTTTTGAACAATTTGGTTATGATTCAATGCATATTATGTTTTAAACCAATCGTTAGTTTTACTCCATTACAAATCACAGACATTATGAACTGATCTAACCCCGTCTGAGTACAGATGGTGACAATATTAAGGTGGAAGCAAGGGTCATGTGATGTCATGTTTAAATAAGGTGTTTCGTTAATTAATTTACTTAAGTTGAGCAGTATGTATTGTGCCCAAATCAAGCTTGAATTGATAACTTTTAAATAACTCTCTCCTAGTTAATATATCCCAAGTAATCAATTATGTATTCTGTATAGACGATTGTTAAAATTTATCAAGCTGAAGAAAGCGAGTTGTCAGTTAATTAAATATTGGTACAAAGTAGACCAGACTCAACTAAATTTGATATGAAACAAGACAAATATAAATTTATTGTGTTTTTATATATATTATACATGCAATGGATTAAGATGACAGTTTTATAAAGCTGGATAATAATCACTCAAATTTGATTCAGTCAGTAGGCCCCTTAGGTTTTGAATCCCTTTACCAAATATGGATATCCTTGGTTGGTAAACTGTTCAGCTTTTAAAAGCCAACCCTAACATCCTTTTAACCAAACAACTAGTGTTCAAAATTCTTAAATTAAAGAATTACATATTAATGGTTTATTTCATACAAAACATCCATTTTTTTCTTTCAAATTGTCAGTTTCTCTAGGTATAGCATGCCATCAATGTCCTACATTTTATCCAAAGGTTCCTGCTACATCGAGGGAGTTTTGTAAGCCTTTGATTATTCAATGTTATCTTTAACAGAAAAATAACAATAGTGTTTATAAAACAAATTTGTAACAAACAGACAAAAAGATGGACAGACAAGTGATCCCTGCATCCTTATCCTGCTTTTAAGGACAAAAATGGTCCACTCAGAAGTCCCTTGTGTCAAAAGCATTCAAAAACATTAATTAGATACTTTTTTCAGTAATTAAACCTGCTTATCATGGTCTTGTTAGTTACTGTCTTAAATTGACAGCCCAAATATTTTGACATGCCATTTTATTTAAATGTAAACAATACAACTGTTTTGGAAAGACAATAGCAATACACAGCTTCAGGAAATGATGTACATTTCGTTGACAAAAGCAATCAGATTTTCCTTAAAAGGCATCAATATTTAGTATTCAGGAAGAATAAGAATAATTGTATTTTTCATTTACAAGAGATGTAATTTTCACGTTAGATTAGGTTGTCACCATACCATGTGAAGATGGAGTATGTTGTTACCGAGAGCCATTAACAATTGTTCAACATCTGCAACTGATGGCCAATTTCCCATACCATAATAAGCAGATATTCTACCAATTCATGGGATTAACTTCTGATTAAGACAATCTATAAAGATTTGCATATCTATAATCATAATACCATCAAACAGCAATGTTCACTTCTTATAGTGAAATGCAATATAAAAAGCCATAAATTACGGTCTTACTTTTCTTATTATTCATGAACAGGTCATTAATGGACCTTAAGCCTGACAATAGGTAGGAAATAGAACTACCGCTAATGACGTGTGATAGTAGCAGTGGTGTTTTGTCTTCAGGCTTGTAACGGCTACTCCCTATTAACGCTATCTGCTGATCGTTAGAAATGGTGCGATAAAAAACAATTCAAAAGAAAATGAAAAGCTGTATTTGATCGAAAATGCCATTAATAAAAGTCTGATTAAGACTGACCATTGAAATGTGTAATTGATTGAGCTGTTTTACATATATTGGGAGATTACAATATTATCGGACATTAGAACACAAAAGCCGAGGCAATACGTCAAATAATGGTCTGGATGTGACAATTACTACTGATATAAAAGACACGTATATATGTCTACTGGTCAACACAGTTTAGACCTTTATATAGTCGGAGATCTCATTTGCATTTTATTAATACACACATTATACAGGATTAAATTTGACTTCTACTTTGGTTTTGTCCAGACTTATTTAGATTAAAGAATTACCCAGACATTATAGTCCGACCAAGGTCCATTTAATTATCAACAATACAATTTGTTTCACAGATTAAAGGAATTTGCATATTTCTTGGAAATGAATAAAAAACTGTCCATTATATCCCAAACTGGTGCTGTGATGGTTTTAGATCTCACTGTGTTTTAATAGAAAGAACGATAAATAATATCAAATGTTATATTTTGCTTCTGAAGAATTTTATGCCTATTATACTCTGTACAATCAAACTGAAATTATAACGATTTTCTGCCTAGCTAAATGATAAATTAGATTCCCTAAACTTATCAAAAATTTTGTTTTTCCCCTTTTTAGTGTCAATTGTTACTCATTAGCATCCCGAGGGTCAGGAAAAAAATATATGATGGGTGGAATTACTTCATTTTTTGGAATCATTTTTACTAACATCGAACAATAGAATCAGGCCAATTCTCACTTGGTCTGAATGTCTTCGCCATCTTGGCAAACTTATTTAAAAGAGCCGTCTGCTTGTCTGCTAGTTAACTGAAGACTATTTTTGGTAAATAAGAACAAGGAATATATATCTCCTATAAATGACAAAATCTGCATAAAAATCTGTGAAATATGTGAAGACTTCTGTCATACAACCAAGGGAGCAGTTATTTGATTCTGATTCAACAAGACAACAAATTCCCAATAGTAATAAACATAGACAAAATGTCTACTCTAATTTTCTATCAGTCATTTACAATTAATAGACATAATGTCAATTGACAAATCCTATGGAATGGACCTAATTATTTTTACAAAAAATTGCAATATAAGAAGTTGTTACAATTAATGAATTGAGGATACCTATATATCTAAATTATCCAAAATGATATATTTTTTCACCAAATAAAGACAATTATATATATATATATTTGGGCTGATTTTCAGATGTATATATAAATAATTCATCAAGCCCAGTATGATGTCTCAAGATATTATCCATTGGACAGGTATAGTATGAAGAGTTGTCACATACTACAGACAACTATATAGAAATTATAACCTTGTGTGGCGGCATTCCTTGTCGAAAGACATTGAATCCTCTCTGCTATACACACAGCTGATCGGCACGAGCACCTATACATCATGTACTGCGTTACAACCCTAGATTAAACCTACGAGGAGGTATCACCCGGTTACCGAAAGCTATATTTAAATATAGCCTAGGTAGCCGCGTGGTCTAGGGCGCTGGACGTAGTGCAGGCGGTGTTGCCATAGATGTCACAACAGTGATGGTTCGAATCCCGGAGAGGGAACTACCAATGTGCAGATCTAACAATGTTGGGCTGATTTTCAGACGTATATATATATATATAATGCAGGGCCTAAAAATTAAAATATAACGGTCTATTGTAGGAACCCAATGGGGTTAGAATTAGAGAAATGAATATCGAGATTGCCTTCCCACCGAGGGATTTGGCTGTTCTTTGAATGCACAGATATTACAGACAGATTACACTGCCCACGCCATCTCTGTGGGAGACCAAAGGGATGTAAAATAGAGTGAGCTGCAAATTTATTTTGACACGTAATATGAGAGTTAAGTATATTAATTAACCGAAATTTGAACATGGATTTGGTGGTGTAGTGGTTAGCGTAGCAGACTCTCAACCCATAGTACCTTGACAGAGGGGGTTCGAATCCCACTGGAATCAACCAAAAATTTAATATTTAATATTAAAAGACTTAGACCGATCTTTGCCGAGCACCCCATCAAAATGTGGGCTATTTCAATTTGTTTGAAAATGACACTCAGAAATTTTTCGTTTTTATTCGGTTTTCCAATTGTTTTGATATTATCTGCACTGATGAGACTTGTTGTCGAAATGGCCATATGCAGAAGATAAATTAACTGCAATTTTTGGTACTTCTGTTTAAAAAAA
>MJUU01070069.1:28167-54833 GCA_002080025.1 Modiolus philippinarum
GTGACCCTTACTTTTTATTAGAAAAGTAAAGAGTTGGACACGGGTTAGTCTTGATTTTCAGGTCGGAACAGTAATTTGACGGCTTTTCGTTTGTGACGTCATAATTGAATGACAGATGTGAAACGTCATATTTCGTAACTTTGCCACAAATTAACTCCCTTTTCCCGTAAATAATGTTTAATCCGGAAACTTTGTAAAATATCTCCGTTAAAAGCATGGTGACATATTCATTTTTTTACTGTGACCAATAAATTACATCATAAACTATCTGTTCACAAAAATACATCAAATTCTCATGGATAAAAAGTTCATTTCTGTTAAGCTAAAAATTGACTTTCCATATTTTCCCCGTGCAATCTATGTAAACTCAGGTGAAAAATAGCTAAAAATGAGCAAACTTTGAACTCAATTCTAGAAAATGCAAGCATGGTGACCTTTACTTTTTATTACAGATTTCGGGTAAGTAGGATTGGTTCTTCAATTGTGCCGACTAACAACTAAATCTCATGGATATGAGTATTACTGTCTATCTACCTTAACTATGCCTGTAATGTATTTTTCTATCAAACCAAAGCCAAAAGTCTAAGTCTAAGTCTTTTAATATTAAATATTAAATTTTTGGTTGATTCCAGTGGGATTCGAACCCCCTCTGTCAAGGTACTAAGGGTTGAGAGTCTGCCACGTTAACCATTACACCACCAATTCCATGTTCAAATGGCGGTTAATTAATATACTTAACTCTCATATTACGTGTCAAAATAAATTTGCAGCTCACTCTATTTTACATCCCTTTGGTCTCCCACAGAGATGGCATGGGCAGTGTAATCTGTCTGTAATATCTGTGCATTCGAAGAACAGCCAAATCCCTCGGTGGGAAGGCAATCTCGATATTCATTTCTCTAATTCTAACCCCGTTGGGTTCCTACGATAGACCGTTATATATATTTATATATAATTTTTAAAAAAAAAACAAAAAAAAAATGAAATATAAGAAGTTGTTACAATCAATGAGTTGAGGATACCTATATATCTAAATTATCCAAAATGATACATTTTTTACCAAATAAGACAATTGCATAAAGTGGACAGAAGCAACAATGAAAATTGATTTCCTGTCATCATAAATATCACTGGACAAAATGGATGTTATTCCTAAATGTGTTTTTTCTCTAACGAAGGTTAAGAAAACATTATAATCCACGCTGCCAATTTGTTCCGACTTTGAGATGAGAAAGTCTGATAAATTGCCCGCATTGTCTTTTAATATCCTTCCACGATTCGTCTATATAAATCTTACTTAATGTCAACTATGGATGTTTGATCATACAGCTTCAGATTGTGTATTTACAATAAGACTATTGTATTTCTTAAGTCTTGTAATGTGAAGAAGGATTATGGTAAAGTCTGTCATGGTTTGAGTCCTCCAATGATTTTATTATCTGTCTACCAGACTTACCAGGTCATAATTATATTTCTGTGTGTAACTTTCAAGCAACAATAACTAAGGGATTGGATCCTGAATCTTAGAATCTTTATTAGCATGACCTATTACATAAAAGTCCCTCACAAGTACAGTTCTTTTGAAAAATTTGATCGATTTTGGCTGTAAAGTTTGCTATATGGAGTGTACTGAACATTGTTAACTGTACCGTTTGTTATATTGACTGTACAGTTTGTTATGTTGCCAGTACAGTTTATGTTGTCTGTACAGTTTATGTTGTCTGTACAGTTTGTTATGTTGGCTGTACAGTTTGTTATGTTGTCAGTGCAGTTTGTTATGTTGTCTGTACAGTATGTTATGTTGTCTGTACAGTTTGTTATGTTGTCTGTACAGTATGTTATGTTGTCTGTATAGTTTGTTGTGTTGTCTGTACAGTTTGTTATGTTGTCTGTACAGTTTGTTATGCTGTCTGTACAGTTTGTTATGTTGTCTGTACAGTTTGTTATGTTTTCTGTACAGTTTGTTATATTGTCTGTACAGTTTGTTGTGTTGTCTGTACAGTTTGTTATGCTGTCCGTACAGTTTGTTATGTTGTCTGTACAGTTTGTTATGTTGTCTGTACTCTGTACAGTTTGTTATGTTGTCTGTACTCTGTACAGCTTGTTATGTTGTCTGTACTCTGTACAGTTTGTTATATTGTCTGTACAGTTTGTTATGTTTTCTGTACAGTTTGTTATTTTGTCTGTACAGTTTGTTATGCTGTCTGTACAGTTTGTTATGTTGTCTGTACAGTTTGTTATGTTGTTTGTACAGTTTGTTATGTTTTCTGTACAGTTTGTTATATTGTCTGTATAGTTTGTTATATTGTCTGTACAGTTTGTTGTGTTGTCTGTACAGTTTGTTATGCTGTCTGTACAGTTTGTTGTGTTGTCTGTACAGTTTGTTGTGTTGTCTGTACAATTTGTTATCTTGTCTGTAGTTATTTTTTTTTGTTGGTTGAGCTGTTTCATATTTTTCCATGTTATTTGTGAATTGTTATGTTGGCTACATTGTTTCTATGTTAATGTCAAAGTTTTATGGTGTACTAATTTTTTGTTTAGTGTATATGCTGTCAGATTTTGTGGAGATTCCAGTGAAATTAAAATACAGTTGAACCTCAATAGTTAGAACTGCAATAGCTCAAATACCATTGATGTCTTGAATCCTTTTTGTGGTCCCTTGTTTATTCATGTCTAAACATTGTTTGACCTCAACTTCTTGAAAACCCCTTTATTTTCCATTGGTCCCTTGGAGGTCTGAGTCATGGAAGTTCTACTGTAGTTTATTTCAGGACCTCTCTTGGGTTACCCTTGATTCTCTTTCAAATGGAAAATGATTTTTACTAGATGTACAATCCATATATATGTGACAAGATTATCAGGGATGAAAATTGACATTTTTATAATATAAACTGTAACCGATTAGGCCCCTGGTGTGTAAATTACAATCAATGATGCACCAAAATTGCTAGGTTACTGGATAAAAAATCATCAACGCGGTCATTTTTGGGGTGTGAGGTATGCTGTTGCATCAATACTTATTTCCTGCCATCATTATCATGCAACATATTGTCTTGCTAATCCCAAAATGTAAAGCCAGAGTGCAGGGTGACTAAGGTAACAATAACCAAGTTAAAAATTTTAATTATTTGAATCTGAAGCAGCTTCTGCTTTTAACTTATGTCAAAAGGGTATGAAGTTTTGTATATATGAATGTGATTTTAAGGGAGAAAATCAAAAGAATTAACATGATTAAGAAGGAAAGTAAGACCATCGATGGTTTGAATATTGTTGGGTCAATGTTTTGCTTCCTACAAAGTATCAGTAACTGTTATACTGCAGAATATCATAATTCGCATAAGAAAATCAGTTGTACCAGTAGTTTATGCGGTCATTTAAAGTTCAGAGAAATATTATCTATATATAAATTATTTATAATAAAATAGACAAATATTTTCTCACAACATATATGATTATCACCTGTTATAAAAATTGGACCTAATGATATGATAATATTTTTATACCCTGATATATATATTGTTAATATGCCTGTAATCCTATCATTTTTAAATTTCTCATAATCCAATTAATCTATCGGAAATTCACAGGAGATTACAGAAACTTTAAACAACAAGGGAGATAATCCAGTGTCTAAACAACCTTTACGACTTTATAATAAAAATACATTAAATGTGTTAATCTTTGCCAGGCAGATAATCCAGCCATTCATTATAATCTTTGAACAGGACAAAGGATACAAAACCCCATTTAGCAGTGTCTAATCTCTTCTTTTTTTTGTATATAGTACTGTTTGTAGTGAGACAAGGGCCCCGGAGGGACCCATTAATAAAGTATATTACAATTTCTCACTTGATTAATTCTTTCATAAAATAACATATGACACAGAACTGAGGACATTATTTTTCCATAATGTAGAATTTTTTTCACTAATGGACAAGAGTATTCATCACATATAGCTAAATATTTTGTTGCATTTTTCCCCTTATGTGGTGACAAAATGTAAGTCAAAGTTACAATTTTTTCTGAGCATGTAAATTCAATACATTTTGTAATTCTACTAAAATTGCGTTACAATAGAAAATATACATGAAAAAAAGCTGTTGCCAATTGGCAGCTAATTATACCCCGCTTTTGAACCCTGATTCAATATTGTATAAAGTGCAAATTTAAGTGTGTGAGGACAAAATACAGGTGCAGACAGAAGAAATTAATGAAAAGTCAAAAGTCAAATGATCTCCCCTTCCTGGTTTCAGACAATAATTATATACCTTCATGCACATCTCAAGTGTGCTGTTTCATCAACATCTTTCAAAGGGTTTAAGAGGAGTTGGACTTACAAGAAATGTGGACAGACATGATGATTCCTATAATAACCCCCCCCCTCCCCTAAACTTTGTTTTCCAGGGTTATAAATATATTTACAAATCATGTTACTTTCACATAAATTTGAACCAGATTTGGAGGTTTCTATTATTGATGAAGCAATCACTTGAAGTGGAGAAAATAAAATACATGTTGTATATACAAGTACTTGTAATGTTTTATTCTTTGACTACTACAAAAAATTAACTACATTTTTAAGGTAATTAGATTTTACGGTATCCATTGACTATATTCTAATTACTGTAATTTTTGTGTAGAATGCTGATGCTACAATATAATCAATTCAATTTTTTGTCTGAATTATTTTTTTTTTTAATAATTACCCATTTTTTTATTTTTACAAACATATAGGATTGCAGGAACATCTGTACAAATTAGATAATACATTTAAGGGTAATTAAAATCAGATTGAAAATTTTGTCAATCAATTTCTATTTCATTACAGGTGTTCATTTTACCATTAGTCACAATGCCTTTCATTTTTATATATAAATATATATAATGTGGGATAAAAATCAATAATTATAATGTTTCATTTTCTAAATAAGATATTTTATTGACATGGCCTTAATTCATTTCAGGATCAAAGTCAACTGATCAAAGGGAATGCAGATCCAGGTAAGTAATTAGACACACTTGATTGGTTGACTAGAGTAGGTGGGTGGAGCTTAAGATAAATGACTGACACTGTTCATAATCACAGAAAGTGAATTGTATACATACAATCCAGTGAATACAAAAATAATCTTGGGGACATATTATATTTATCTTTTCACCTGAGAGCAGCTTAGTCCTGAAATGTGTTTCTTTTAAATCAACGGGATTCACCTGGATTTTTTTTTTCAAGTTTGAATACGGACCAATTTAATCGATAACTTAGGAAGATTTGGATTTTGACAAGAAAACATATCGTGAATTATGGATTTAAGAAATTGATCAGTATAATCTTTCGAATGATTAGGTCCTTTGTTTTCCTGATGGATTACATCTCTGTTTTCGTTTAGATGTGTATTCCCTGTGTCAACATACTGATAAAATTGTGATATATAACATTATACAAAATTCAGGTAAGAACACAGAAGTCCAAGACTACAATCTCAAAATGACATTAAATAAAAATCATATAATTCGTGATTGCATGATTTTAACAAAACCAATGAAATTTTTTCGCAAATATCAATTACACAATGAATTTAATGAGGGTCTTTACAATTTCTCACATTAATATTGTCCCCAAAACACATTATCAATATAAACAGCTATACTTAATGTTCTAAATGTATTTTCTATGACAACCAAGTGTTATGTCAAATGATTTATTCCGTTAAAAGGCGACCTACGTAAGAACTGTATATGAGGTTCTTGTTAACAATAATGTAATCATAATATTTGTCTTACTTATACAACTTAGATGATACGAACAATTCAAAATAATGCATTCTAATTTCAATTCCAATTCATATTTTTATTTCTGACAGTATCCAAGTTTTGAAAGAGGCAAAAACAAATTACATCATTTGAGAACTGATCTTAATATAATTCTAACCTCTCAGTAAATACTTTCAATTATGACATAATAAGATTAATTCTACCCCCTTATTAACACCCTCATGAATGTTTTATAACATAGAAGGTGAAAATTACATCTTTTAAACATTACATAATATCACAATACATATTTGTCCCCAAGGAAGGGTGGTTATTAAACTCATGTTAAAATCTAATAAATTCCTTAACTATTTTTCTGAGAAAATTGTTTTACAATTGAATCAATTTATTCAAGCAGCAAAAAATAAACAATTTTTAGCTCTTTTACAACAAATTTCCCATTTGAATGTAATACGAGGATATCAAAGGAAAAAATTAATCTTGTAATTCATCACCCGAGGCTTGGATAAGGACAAGATTTTGCGAGGATGGTGGAACACAGTATAGGAAGTACACAGATCTGTCCTTGGGATATTTTACTTTTCCTACGTATTCAATGCAAGCTTACAAGTTATTAAATCATATATTCTATAACAAGTTTACATATGAAATGGAAAATATAAAGAAACATTCAGTCTTTCCCTAAAGATGTGGTTTTGATTTTGTTGAAGGTGTATAATGTTTCTATTTAAACTGTCCTAGTGGATTTTATAATATGACAAAATACTAAGTTCAAATGAAGGTGACACTTCCTCATTGTCGCACAAACATGGAATCTTACTTATTGTCAAAAATATGTAAAATGCCAATCTTCCCTCCAAATATCCATTAGTCTATAGTTCCTATCCTCAAACCATTAGAAGGTTCATTATATCTATAGATCCTATCCTCCAACCATTAGAAGGCTCATTATATCTATAGTTCCTATCCTCAAACCATTAGAAGGTTCATTATATCTATAGTTCCTATCCTCAAACCATTAGAAGGTGCATTATATCTATAGTTTCTATCCTCAAACCATTGGAAGGTTCATTTATCCTCAAACCATTGGAAGGTTCATTATGACTTGAGATATCAGGTGTTTTGAGATTTCAAACATAGCTGACTTGAACTTTGATGTCTCTAACTGCAATAACTTGAACACCAGAGATGTCTCAAACTGCAATAACTTAAACACCAGAGAAATCTCAGACTGCAATAACTTGAACACCAGAGATGTCTCAAACTGCAATAACTTAAACACCAGAGATGTCTCAAACCTTATTTCTGGAACATTTGTTCAAATTTAAACAGCTTGACCTTGATAGCTCGAACACCACTGCAGTTCGTTCATAGGTCCCTTGGGTGTTTGAGCAATCAAAGTTTGACTTTAATTACATACATGTACATGAACTGACTCCTAATCAAACCACAAATGACTTGAAATTCAGTTGCTTCCAAATGTTATTTGACTTAAACAGAAAACATTAGAAAATCTGTGTCCTTGTAAACAGGAAGTTGATTTCTAAAGAATCTAGAAAGCATTCTGCTTTAGCAATATAGAGTCCCAAGCGACAATTCTTTGAAAAATCAGAGAGTCAAGATAAAACTTGAACAAGATCCTTCAATGCAATAGGTCAATGATTATAACTTTCCGAGGACCACAAATCAGAAGTTTGATATTTGATAGGGAAAATAATGATCAAACTGTAATGGCTGGAGACTTTCATGAGAGTTCATAAGATTTCTTCATATTACCACTTCAAAATGTTGTTTTTGTTCCAATCACATGTTTATATATACTAGATGTCAGTTGTTTTATTCTTATGATATTCGTTAATACATAAACTCCAGAGTACATATTTAATAAAATTAAGACATTAAGGTAAGATCACTTAACGATGAATGCTGTAATAATACCATGGCATGTGTATCAAAGACTTTATTTCACATCAAACACGAACTTCAGTGCAAACATGTGATAGTAATATCTCTGTAAAATACCACACAGATGTCACATACCATTACCAATACATTGCATAGAAATTAATTATATCTATACTGTACAAATCAGATTATAATGTTCAATAGACAATGGAATATTACCTAAATCCTTGGCAAAATAGACCATGTAAAATCTAAGAACAGTAACACTACAAGACAGAAAATATCAGACACCAGATGGGTAAGATTTCAAGTATACTTGGACCACTTGCAGATACTAAAAAATCTTATGACTGGGCTCTAATCCAAATTTCCGAAAAAATTCACTGCATCTTACTACATTGCATGATCTACAGTGTTCCTTTTCACAATAATATACACAGCGACACTTCTTTTGAGGCACTGAATTAAACTAGAATGAAATTCAGTTTGAAATCCTGGCAAATTTGCTTCATTCTAACAATTTTTCCAAAAACTATAAAGCCAAAGGGGGAATAATGATGACTATGGCTTCAGTAGATTTACAGATCTAGGTACATATGATGGTTTAAAATCAGTTAATAAGAATCCATATCAACTTACAAAAGGGATGAAATATGATGCTTCTGTATACATACCAGACTTGATAATCTTATCATTCAGTTTCTATATTCAGAAAAGCAGGTTACTGTTCAACTATGATGAGCAGGAATGACTTCATAAGTGAACTTATTTACATGTACCAAAAAAAGGGCAAGGGTTCTTTGGGTAGAAGGATGTTACAAAATGGATTAAAAATCTTTGCTTATTGATAAATCTTTCCCACTATGCAATTATTTTTTTGTTAATTGTCCAAATACCAGTAGTCCCATATTGGGTTGATTAATTTACCTAACTATCAGGACTACCAACAATAAATGTTGTCCTTGTGATTCAAATCAACATGTAATTATCGTAGAACATTTATATCCAACCTGTCGTAATTTTTATAATGTCCTTCATATCCGTTCAATTTTTTACACAAAAGGTAACCACTTATATGAATATGCGGGTGTAGAATTTCAGGACATTTCCACAGTAAGACTCTCTTTTATGTACATTTAAGTAAAAACATTAAAGATTGTTTATGGGGTATAAACCACACAAAAGTACTTTTCATGAAATATGACTACTGAAAATTATTTTTTATAGAATTTTTGATAAAAAGTAGTTTACTGTCAGTTAACATGATGGCTGCATGCTGCTTGTTTAAAGTGAAATATATAAGTTTATATCGCTATAAATCATTATTTCATTATAAACTCCCTATACAACCTATTATCAAATTTTCTATGATCACTGGTAAAAAATGGATATGGTCACCACCCTTCTGATTTAATAAGAAGCCTCATATTTAGTAAAATGACCCTCTTTGTGTACCATAGTTTATATTTGGGTGGCAAATGATGGATTAATAATGCTTTCATATAGTTATCGAAAACAATAATCAAATATAATTTTTAGCTCAAAGTCAAAAAGTCAAAAAGATTTATTTAAAGTTGATAAATGATAAAACAATACAATAATCTCCAAGGACTAAAGCTGGTTGGTGAAAGCTATAGTCTATAGACAGTATCTACAATTTTGCTGACATTTTTCTGTCTGGAATGGTGTTAATTATAAAGGGGTCAAATATATTTACATGTTCTATTTAAAAAGAAGGTTTTAGGCTGTCATTGTCATTCCTCTCCCTGTACCAAGTTAGTAATATATGGTCAAAGTGGACAAATTTAAATTGTCCCCACTTTGACCATATATCACTCACTTGGTACAGGGAGATGACCAACCTATAACCAACCGAAGTTTCTTTTTTGCCCAATTTAGTAGGCCTACATGTGTATTTCTTTACAATGTTTTGCCCAACCCAAATATTGTAACAGCTATTCTGCAAGGAGATGTACTTGAAAAGTTACATAGAATACAATCTTCTTAATTACCGCTCCTTGGCCCATAGCTCACATGCAGAGTGACAGAGAAACAAATTAATCCGAAAATGTTCAATACTATATTAGCAATAACTTGAATATTTAACAGTATTATTTTAAGATTCAATTCAAACATTTGAAACTAAGATTTATAATTTGATAAAGAATATTTTCCCATAGTTCCCAGTACCTCCAGGATATTGAACCCTGACAAAGCCTTTTTCAAACTGCTACAGGCTTTTTTAAATTTAATATCAAACTTTGGTCCAGAACATGATATTTCTGAGCTCAAAGTTCTGGCACTAGTAACCTTCTGCCATTACATTCATTTACATATTTTTCAATTTGCATTAATCAAATACCAACAGTATAAATACAGGCTAATAAAATAAACTGTTATCTGAGATTTCTTGTGAGAACAATCAATTGTACCCTAAAAACGTGACGAAAATTCTGTTCTAGACCCAAAGCGTAAATTTCTGAGTTACGTAAGCAACCTAAAGGTGTGAAATTAACATATGGACTTTTACCCTAGCCAATTGTTCATTTTCTCTTATTAGTAGGAAAATATGTATTATTCATAACTACAAAGTTACATGTCAAAATATTAACAAGCCTTGGGCTTTATTACAATGAGTTTACTACATTATCACCTAACAATCAGTAGATACTGGGGTCCATAAAATGTTTAAAAATCTCATAAAGTTTTCACTGATACTTGTTAATAAAATCAGTAAATAATACATTTAGTTTTATACCAACTCTACAGTCAATCTCTGTCAACAGACCAATCAAATTAGCAAAATAATTTTCGATAAGAATAAAATTTTCTTCAATTTGGCACTTGATCATATCCTAGCTTTATAAAACAGAGGAAATAGAGTATGGCGTAAGTACCACTGGCATAATTATAGCCATTGACCATTTGTAAATATTTACTTGTTTCCCGAATAATGGAATTAGTTAGATAACGAACAATATACGGATCTGAATGTCTTGTTAGATAAGTAATGTTTGCTTTGTGCAGGACATTTTAGATCATATCATATTTAAAGTGAGATAATGGGCACCTTATACAGATAATGATGGCTATGGATATACTTTGAACTTATAGCCATACAAACTAAACGTAGGGGGCTATCTAGTAAATAAATACTGATCATTCAACCACCTGAATATGAAATATGTTGTAAATTTTGGTAAGAATTTTTATTACAACTTGTAAAATATTTTGATAAAGATTTTACCAAAGATTTCAATTTTTTAAAGTCAAAGCAATTTATAGTGATAGTAAAAGAAGCAGTGACTGTTGTATATTATGTGGGGAACAAAACAAGAATGTTCTTTGCTTAAAAAATATCAAATCATTCTTTAAGTACTTTGGAAAATGTATTCAATGAGGAACTTGAATCCAAACAAACTGGAAGTGATCCAAAGACAAAAAAAGATGAAGAAATTAAGAGAAATTAATTAAGGAACCTTAGTGAGCAAGCTCACATACCCCACACCCCACATATTAGATAATCCTGCATTATCTAAAAATTATCATAAATAGAAATCCAAGTAGTTTGTACATCTCTTACAGATGCATTAATCTTAAAAACATCTGGTCAAATGGTGTACCCTATAAGCATTATCTCGCCTAAAAAATGACTAAATTCAACAAATATATTTTTCAGTGAAAAATCAGCAAAAATCAAAATCCAACTAATGTGCACATCTTCAATATATGCACAATGATAACTTCTTACCTGAGGAGTTATCCGGACAAATGGTGTCCCTTTTATGCAATATAAAGCGTAAAAATGACAAAGTTCAACAATGTGTAGTTTTCTGAAAAATTATCCTAAATCAAAATCCAAGTAGCATGCACATCTTTAATATGTGCAAAATCAGTCTGCAATATAAAAACTTCCAATCTTAAAAACTGTAGGAGGAGTTATCCTGATAAATGGTGTACCCTATATGCTATATAATGCGTAAAAATGACAAAGTTCAACAATGTGTAGTTTTATGAAAAATTATCCAAAATCAAAATCCAAGTACCATGCACATCTTTGATATGTGCACAATCAACCTTCGAAAAACTTCCTATCTTAAAAACTGTAGGAGGAGTTTTCCGGACAAATGGTGTACCCACTTGATGACAGACTGACGGACGGACGGACTGATGGACCAGTCAAAAACTACATTTGTATATACCCTCCGCAACTTCGTTGCGTAGGGTATAATAATTTAAAACTCTGGTGAAAAAAAAGTAACACAGAATTTCATCTCTATATCAATTCTATGACTAGTCTAGGAAACACTCATTGAAGTACCCTACAATATAAACTGATACTTAAGTCACAGCCACTCACAGGCTGAGTGTATCTTACTCTATAGTCATTTTGGAGTATAAAACCACATGATCTTTAAGGAACAGTCATAGTTTAGTGTGCCTTTCTCTTACATAGTCATCTCTAAACAAGCACATTATAATCAATTATTTATATTAATGTTTACATTCATCATGGAAAACTCAAATTTAAGTAATTCTCCTTCATTCTGTATTATGTTTGTAATTTATTCATGTGTTTTTTCTGATTAAAAAAACATATCTATTATTCTACTTCCAAAGAATTGTGCAGGAAAATAAAGGATAAAATGTTCTGTTTATAGAAGGAATCATTTGGGTACGTAAATTTCACATGATTATAATTTTTCATTTCACCATTTTACAGGTGTCCCCTTGTGAACAGTCAAATTTTCATGGTTTCCTCTGAAGACAGACATGGCCAAAGTAAGTATAAAATTGTTTTTAAGTTTCTCTAAGAACAATCCTCGGTCACATCAATATGTTCTATTTTTCATTGAAAACCTAAAACAGAAAAAAACTAAATACCGGTATAGGCCCAGTGGCATATTGTTTTGAAAATTTGTTCAGATAAAGGTTATATTTATGCCATCCATTAATATTTTTACCATTTCGTTTTCAACTTTAAATACAATAAAAAATATTTAGATACTCTATCAGTCATATTTTTGATAATGCAGAAATTTTTTTGTGAAGTTTTTACTGGCAGTGCCCAAAATTTAACTGAAATAGAATTGGAATCACCCTAATTTAAAACTCAAAATGAAAACAAAATAAAACAAACAATAAATAAATAAACAGTATTATACATGTAGATAGATCATTGCTTTACGAGAACAAATCATACTTATCATGACAGAAAAAAAACACACAAAAACTTAAATGTGATCAAATCAGAGCATTCCGTGACAACTTTTATACCTAAAACGTTAAAAAAGAACAATCACTTTATCACTTTAAACAGATGTTTTTTGAACTATAACCATGACAACAATCACATTAGGTCTCCATTTTATTCAAAGACTTGTTAGATTTAATTTTTATTGTAATTAGCGGTTACATTGTACACTGGGTTACTTCCCCCTGTAATTACGGACTCGTGTGTTGTACAAAATAATACCCTACCCTTGTCTTGCCCTACATGACATGTCTTAATCCTAAAATTATGACCAATTTAATTGATGGGTGTAACCTATTCACCTTATATAGTAATCTCTACATTTGTATCACCCACAGAAAGATGGATTTAATACTGACCGTTTATAAACACTACGGTAGTCATTCAGATGTATCTAACAGTCTGAAATCCAGCTGTTACAGGTCAAAGGTTATAATGTCAAGAGCATTGTTGCCCTTTTCAGGTCATTTTTATCAATAAAGAATCTAATATTTCTGTGAAAATGATAAATATTAGTTTTCAAGTAGACTAAAGTTCAAACCTAGCTGTTAAGTGTTTAATAAATACAAGTTACCAGTTTTTGTTTTCCAAATATATATTGACTTGTCTAGTCTATTTTTGCTTTGATGTTTGTTTTCTGAAAATTCAGTGATGGAGGAAAATTGCTCTCAATATTTTGGCATAAAATTCAACAGTTTAACAAGATTCTTTAACTAAAATCTTAATTTCTTCCATATCTACACATATTTTTAGTGAATTTCGGCCACATTCTTTTTCTGTTTTACCATATTTAACATTTCAAGATTGTTGACCATTTACACATTTTAAAATTTGTGTGAAAATTTTTTATTTTTTTATCTGTTTCAAAATTAATTTTATAAAAATCCCCTTTTTCCTTCTTTTTTTTTGAGTTCAAAATTTGATTGCATATTTTTTTCTACTCATTTGAATCCAGGTATACATCATACATCTGATGATTATAATATTAACAAATATATATATATTTTTTTAAATGTAGGTGAAATAAAAATTCAAATTAAATATAAAATAGCTGGATACTTTTCCAATTTTACAATTTAGTATAATTTGATTATATTGTTGACAATTTCTCAGATATATTTCTCTAAACAAATACACAAGTCACAATATCTATTTGTCAACCAACAGTATACTATAAATGATTTCCTTACAATCAAATTATTATCAAATGTTTGATGATTGGCAAAATAAAGACCCAAAAGTATGGTACCTAAGTCATAATCAAATAAAATATAAATCAATTAAATTTGAAATAGACATCAATAACGACTATGAATAAGATTTATGTGTATTTTTCCCAGGTAACTAGTAAGCACAAATAAAAAAAATACCCCAGTCTTTTGTTACTTATGTAAAGACAAAAATTTCTTATAAAAGGCTGTTATCAAAATATTTGAAAAAATTGCCATATGTCGGACAGTGATCAAATAAAGAAATCAACACCCCAATTGAAATGTACAATAACAATTTTCTGATATCTTTAAATGGACAAAAGCTTTTATAAGAAATTCTGGAAAACTTTACAAAGCCCAAAATTGATTATAAGAAATGTGTTTTCTTTCATATTTTATCATTAGAAGAAAATGTGTTAAAAGTTTATTGACAGAAGGTCTAGTTGTTAAATACAGACCATTTTATTGCCCATTTCTGGTCTATCTATTGTAACAACACATGTCTGGCCACCTTAATCCACTAATTACATATTTATTTATACAAACCCATTATCTCTAAAATCAAAAAAGAAAAGTAATATTGCCCTGTATATTTTTACCTGGAGGTAATTAATAAGTGATAATTTGATAACAGGTGCATATTAACTAGGTCACCATTTTTATGTTGGGCCCAGGGCTTGATGTTTGTATAGAATGTTGGTGTTTGTATTGAATTTTAATATTTTTATTGGTACATAAATTTTTAATAAGAGTGAAGATCTCTTTCTTTGAGTGGTTCCTTTCATCTTTTTGAATGTCAGACTTGCCAAGATATGCTCAGTTGGGATTAGGAATATATAAGAAAAAGGTTTATAGAAGGAACCCAGTGGTTTATCTATTCTCAATACCAACACATTGTTTACACTAAGTTAAATCGGTTTTGACGATATTGTAAACCAAACAATCGTCAGACGAAAGCAAGGAATATTGAAACCCGCTTTATAAAGGATGAATACCAGTGTATTCACAGGTAAATTAATTTGACTGCCGAGACACTTTACCGTTGGCGACCTCTCAACCATGACATGTAAGGTATAGACAACGGATACCTGCCTTTTAATATCGAGAGTGTTACACATAACTTTGTAATCTCAACACCGTGTGGACTAAGTTAACCCAAACAATTACAACGATTAATTTACTTATCCTTGGGAATTATAAGTAAAAATTCTCTCTATGTTGTGACAATAAGAATTTTTCGCTTGGATTATAAAATTTGAAAAAAAACAGGTAAGGCCTAATTGAAATTTAACAGGTAACATGTAAAATAACAGAGGAATTTCATTGTGTGAATATTTTTGCACTTTCATGTTATAGTTTAGGGTGTCTCTGATAACAGTCGATAAGGAGACTTGATCTCTCAATCAGGAGACTATCCTTTTGTCAACTTCAATTTAAAACAATATATTGATAAAATGATATAGGTATACATTTACTTATCTCTTGGTGGTCTTAGACATAGGACATATGTTTAAAAACAAGGTATGTCTTTTTCTGAATTTTTTTTGTTGGGAGGGGGAGGAGTAGCACAAATTAGTTACATGTTAGAATTTAGTTAACTTTACTTAATATGCTCCTGATTATTTTTTAAAATGTATATTTTAATGATGCATGTGTTTAAAAAAACAATAAACAATATATTTCAATTCAAGAAAAAGTGATGTTATTTATATATCATTATTCAGGATATTTTGACTTAAACATAAAATGTGTATATCTATCACAGTGATCTTTGACAGTGTTTGAAAATTACAATTCCATTGAATGCAAAAGGCGAAGATTCAAAGTGCAAACTATGACACAAAAGTAGTCAAAATACATTTAAAATTGTCAAAGTTGACATGTGTGAAAATTTTTTTTCTCTAAAATGAGAGATTGCCATATAACAGCAATTTCAGTTGCATTTACTAATGCAAATATTCAACAACAAAAAATTGTACTATAGTTTCCACTTTTATGTTATGCATCTTTTGTTTGTTTTTGTTGTTGTTTTTTTTTTTGGGGGGGGGGGGGTTATTCTCTTGTTTTTGTTTTATTCTTTTGTTTTGCTGTTGTTTTTTTGTTTCATTCTTTTGTTTTGGTGTTTTTTCTGTATTTAAAGTTACGGAGGTTTCCAGGGTTAGTTATTTTTCATCAACTTCATTACCCAACATAAAACATTAAAAATTTTGTTTTGAATTTAAAAAAAAAATAGGTCCTATGTTCATTTATTTGTTTTCAATGCATTGCAAAAAATGATGACAGATAATATTATATCCCAAAGTAGGCTAAATGTGCTCCACAAACTTCATTGTTAAAATTGATATAATATGGGAATGATGAAAATTTTCATACCTATAATGGATTTCATTGTTACCTATTGTTGTACAGTATTTATATATTCATTACAACCCAGCATGAAAATAATGACACTCAATATTGGCTGTAATAGGTTTGTACATTATATCATAACAGCCTTTCATTGGCCTGAAAAACTCCCCACACAAAATAAATGAAGCTTGGTTAACTTTGAATTACCCAATTAAAAAATCATAGCCACAATCAATTTTGGTTCACAAATATTTCATCATGGACAATGCCAACCATTTGTGATTGGGCTAGTGAATAATAAACATTTTAATTTTGGAGCACTGCATGAAAAATCATGTAATAATTTGTACAAATATAAGAAAATCATTTAACTAAGTCTATACAATTCCAAATCAAACTTTCTTTGTATCCACAAAAAATTCAATTCCATTTCTTTGTCTACGATATAGTATTATTCAAACTTTGGATGCTAAATTTTAAAGAAATCTGTATTAAAATTAATGAAAAACATATCAGTGTTGGTTTAACTAATGTTTTCAAATTGTATCAATTAAACCTATCAAAGTTGGCTTAATAGTCTGAGAAATTGTTACAATAATTCCACAGACTTTTAATTTATTTTTCTAAGATTTCATTTTATCAGAATTCCATTTTCCAAACATTTTCACATTCTGATTCATCATTTTTGCCTCTTTTTCAACAGCTAATCAACGTGCTTTCTCTAATAATGGCTATATAAGTGTCATAAACTTGTTATGAAAAAAATCATAACAAAAAAAGAATTTCTAAAATAACAAAAGAATACGTAAAACCCTATCCCATTTTTATACTTTGGATTTCTTAAGCACATCTGTTTCAATGACAAACATACTATTAAGCCAGAATAACTTGGCTTTGTTTTGGTTATAACCACTTTGCTGTTATTTGGACTATCCTAGACTAATGAATCTTTTTTGCTCCGTTACTATTTCCCACATGTGCCATTGTTCTCTGTAGATTGTAAATCTTTATAAATATATTCTTCAGGTCCTTGTCTTATTCTTCAACTATTATGCCAACACTAAAATAAGTACAGTATTTTAACAGGATAATTGAAAATGCAATTTACAAAAATTCAATTACAACTTGACAATTTTCTTCCCGTAACAATAAGAATTCCCCAAAATTCAATCATTATAATTTGACCATTTTGTAAATTCTATGTGCATGAGCTTTATGAACACTTATTGTCAATTTAAGTAAACATGAATGACGAGGGAGATATTTTTTCAATTACAAACATGTTCTAAAGCTTTCTTAATTAAATCTACGGCAGACAATTAAAACTTGAAGTGAAATACGATCCCAATATTTTAATTGACCACAACTATGTCTCTGATTGTTGATTTTCGGTGAACAAAAGATAAGGGACATATTGTCATATATCTATATCCTATAATCAATTTACAAAACAATATAGATTTCTGATTAGATGCCATTTTTACCAGCGATGAAGTACTAACTTCACCCTAACCTTTAGATGGAGCTCTTACAGCTTTTGTTTCTTGATGGAAGACTTCAAACTTTCTTTTGTCTCTGTTTCAAAACCAAGCTAACTTTCAGCTATATCTTTGTGCCTAATTAAACCAAGCTAACTTTCAGCTATATCTTTGTGCCTAATTAAACCAAGCTAACTTTCAGCTATATCTTTGTGCCTAATTTAATCTGAATAAGCACGTAAATTTGATAAAATTTTAAATGATGGTTTCAGGTCATCCATGAACTTGTGTTTTTTTTAAACAATCTTTTTATTTTGGGTTTAATGGTCTATGAAATGATTTCATTCAAGTACAACTTTATTCATTGCTTATTTTTTAATTCACTGTTTTACTCACAGTTGGGTTCCCATGGAAATTGAAAATAAGTTTGACATCGACATTTATCATGTTTCAACATAATAATCAAAAGCTATAGGCTTTTTCCTTTTAAGCATGATTTAAAAGTTTAAAAAAATAAGTGCAAAAATTCGATCTTGTCATTTCCATATAGAAGATTGGTTGTAAAAATGACTCTTTCATTACAGAATACATATCTTGGACAAAAATAATCTAAGAATAAAAACGACAGTAGATAAGTATCAAAAACCAAGAAAGTACCTAAAAAAAATTTATGCATGTAAAAAAACACAATTTAACCTAACTTTTATCTAAAATGAAAAATGTCATTTTTTTTCCCATAAAATACAATGAATCTCAAGTTTCTCCACTTGGACTTGATGGTTGCTATCTCTGACATTTATTGATATAAAAATTAATTAAGTTGTAGAAAGAGGGTATTCATTGTTATAAGTTTATGTACTATAAACTTCTTATCAAAATTTATTCAATGTACCATTTTGAATTTTAATATAAAAATCAGAACCATAAGAGCAGAAAATTATTCATACCACATACAATATCGGCCTGGTTGTTACCGAAAAAACCCTCGTCAAATTTCAAAAGAAAACACGACATAACAACTTTAATCCTTTCATAATCGATTTCCAACATGTCAACGATCGTGTCAAATCTATTATCCCCAACATTTTTATATACAACAAATAAAAGATTTCCTAGTCTCTCCCCATCTTTTCTCAACTGAAGTACGTGATTAGCATGAAGTACCTTACATACGAAGTATAACTTGACTATGTTTGATACCCTAAAGCTTTTTTCTTTATATATCGTACTTGTAGTCCCTAAGCTTTTCTTTTCTTTACATATCGTCAGAATCTGAAATGAGTTAACTACAGTAAAATGTGAATGTATCGTTATAACTATACAAATCAGAACCAACATTTTTAATATAGCTAATTATTTTTGCATGTACAAAATATAAAGATACATGATATCTGTATCGTGTATTCATGAATTGTTACACACTGGAATTCATTTACTGTTGTTTGAAGTTGAGAACTCAAGTTCTACTGAAATTCATTTTTGTGAGAATGGATGTAATTTCGTTTTAGTTGCATAGTTGTACCTCTTTAATGTCCTTGTGCAGACCCCCCCCCCCCCCCCTAGCCTGGGATCCTGACCCATGCTGACTATCGCGCAAGGGCCAGGTGGAGAACAAATTATTCAGGGCTAATCTGCCATGAATAAATACTTCCGTTTGCGCATGTGTAGTCTGTTGAACGATAGATAAACAGAAAACCATACCATTGAAATGTTATGATAAAAGAAAAATGGAGTTATTTTAAGCACAAACATAATGAACTTTGATGCATTTTGCTAAACTAGTATGTATGTAATTTGTTTACAATAACATTCCGTGTCAATTGTTCCCATGATTCTGCATTTTCATTGACCAATCAGAGACGATTAACTTTTCTCATCCACCTGGCCCTACCGCGAGGTTGGGACAGGTTCGACCAGGCTACCCCCCCCCCCCCCCCCCCCCCCCCCNCCCCTCCCCCCCCAAAAAAAACAAACAAAAATTCAAACAATCGAAACAAGAACTACACCATAGTTTATATGTATGCAAGACAAAATTGAAAAGCAGTAGTGTTCATATGTTTGTTTGGATGTCACATGTGTCAAATTATACGACCATGTGATGTGAAATTTTCCGCAGATCACATGACAGTCCTAAGCCAATCAATCATCCCCTACCAAAAATGTTGTCAAGTATGACTTATTATATGTTGTTATTCAAATAATATATTTCTAATTACAGATAATCTAACCCAAGATGTCTTAGTAAACATATGGGACCAAGTGTAATATGGAGGACTTAACTACAAAGATCCATCACAAGATGCCTACACGATGACCGACAGTATGACTCTACATTTCTTATTCTATCTTGGAATAATCATACCGGCTATTATTACGCTAGTGCTGTTTGTAATATTTCTATGCTTTTTACGTAAGCACAGAATTAGAAAAGAAATAATGACGAAAAAACATGATCCACACCGTCGATTCGCAAAGAAAAAGGAAAAAGATGATTACAATCATGCCAAATTGATAGAAAGTGAAAAATACTGGAACTCGAACCAATCATGTCATTCTGGAGATTACGCAGAACATAATGAAGCATTTGATGCTAGCCCGGATTTACCCGGAAATGAATCAAAACCCATGTATAATACATTTCATGACAGTGGCATGTCTGATCTCAGTGAAACACAGTATAAATTTGACAATGATCGACCGATTTCTCAAGCGTCAACAGATTCTGAGGATTCTGGATTTCGTAGTTCGCGATCAGGACAATATATACATAGTGCACAAAACAGTTCTGGCAATGAAAAAGATACTCCAATGTTCAGACCTATCTGTAGTGAAAGAGAGCACAAGCACACGTGTGTGCAGTCTTCGCTACATGACTGTGATGCAATGACACGAAATTACTCTAGTCGACACTCATATCCATTGCAGAAAAAGAGAATGTCTCGTTCACGTAGCAAACACAATCAAAGAGATATTGACATTAACGAAATAGAAACAGAAGTAAACAATGTGCCAATTTCTACAATCACTCAAAACACATTTAACGCAATGCCAATGCACCGACTTCCACCGCCAAGACATTCCAGCGACAGTCAGTATTCTCCACAAAATCCATTTGGACCCATTCAAATGACTCCATTATTGACTAATATAACAAAATGTTCTTATATGTCAACAAATCCAAATCCTGGTCTTCAATCATCTCCGCACAAAAACACAATTACCACCGCTATGGTACATAGACCTAACATAGACGTACGGCAAAATACTATGTCATTTTCGGTTGTGTAAAGGAATCCGTGAAACTTTTCAAGTATTTGTGTGTATTGTGTTGCGCGCGATTTGTAGATATGTATATTTAGCATGTAAAACATGGAATATTTAAAAATTAGTGTAACGAGTGTGTAATATGTATGAAATGGAACACAATTTTTTTTATGTTTTTAAGAAAAACATACTGTTTATTTGTTGCAGTATAAATTAGTGCCAGTGAATCTGTTTGAATGAGTGCACATTTAGGACTATGTGTAAAACATGGAACATTATCACCCGCTTCAATCATTACAAACCGAGAACGAGAATTATTTATTACCGCAAAGAAATATGTAACATAATTCTTTATTAGGTTGTGTTTTATTATACTTTTGGAAAAATCTGGATCTGGTCTGAAAACTTTACGTATGGATGGAGAACTTCAGGAACAATGCAATTTTTAGCATGCAAAAAACTAGTTTCTATGGTTACATGTGTTACAAATAGACTTCTGGATATTTTCATTTAAAGAATATTCTGATTGTCTTTAAAGTGCTAAAGAAAGTTGAACAAATGATTTAGTCAAGGGAAGGTAACTCTTGAAGAACATTTTTATCGGGCTTTCATTTTAATATTATTATGTTCTTTGTACTACAAGGATTTTTGAAATCCTGATTTATTATGATTAAATTTGTCAATACAATTCTAAAGTTAGAAAAATTCAGGTGTTTCATTGTGCTTCTTCATAGCTGAGGAAGAACTTTCCGAGCCAAACTGTCTATAGCCTCTCAACATCTAGACAATGTTTGAACCTGACCAAAGAATGATTGAAAAAAGAAATACACACTGAAATAAAATATCAGGAACCAACAAAATATAGACAAACTAGAGGCTCAGAGACTGAGCCTGTATCGCTCACCTGACAAAATGTTGAACAGCAGGGTTTTCGATGTACATGATCTGCATGGTGGCCATGTTTTTTTGTCGGATTGAAAAGAAATGAGCAATCTTTGTGAAGGACCTTCCATACATCATTCCTATAAAGTCTGGTTGAATTTGCTTCATTGATTTCCGAGAGTTGATGAAAATGATGTTTTTCACATAGGGTCCAATGTTAAATATAAGTTTTGCACTGGCGGCAATGTTTTTTTCCAATTGGAATGAAATGAGCAATCTTTGTAAAAGACCATCCATTCATCATTCTTGAAAAGTTTGGTTAAATTTGCTTCAGTGGTTTCAGAGGAGTTGATGAAAATGACGTTTTTCCCATAGTGTTCAATGTTAAATATAAGTTCCACCCTGGCGGCCATGTTTTTGGTCAGATCAAAAGGAAATGAGCAATCTTTGTAAAAGGACCTTCCATACATCATTTCTGTAAAGTTTGGTTGAATTTGCTTCATTGGTTTTAGAGGAGTTGATGAAAATGATGTTTTCCTATTGGGGCCCAAGTTAAATATAAGTTCCGCGCCAGCGGCCATGTTATTTGACAGATCGGAATGAAATGAGCAATCTTTGTAAAGGACCTTCACTACTTTACTCCTGTAAAGTGCGGCCATGTTTTTTGACAGATCGGAACGTAATGAGCAATCTTTGTAAAGGACCTTCACTACTTTACTCCTGTAAAGTTTGGTTGAATTTGCTTCAGTGGTTTCAGAGGAGTTGATGAAAATGACGTTTTTCCCATAGGGTCCAATGTTAAATACAAGTTCCGTGCTGGCGGCCATGTTTTTTGTCGAATCAGAACAAAATGAGCATTACCTTCCATACATCATTCCTCTAAAGTTTGGTTAAATTTGCTTCAGTGGTTTCAGAGGAGTTGATGAAAATGTGAAAAGTTAACAGACGGACGGATGACGGAAGGACGAGGGACGACGGACGCCAAGTGATGGCAATACCTCACACTGACCCTTTGGGTCAGGTAAGCTAAAAAACTGGAAACAGGCTTTCTTAACCAAATTCACAACTGTCACTCCAGAGGGGTCATGATGTCAAAAAGCATGCTCACAGACTTGGTTTTCTTTATTTTTAGCATTTGTTCAGGCATTAATACTTTACCCCCCTCGTGCTATATCATATCTTTTTTCCTGTTTGAACCCCCCCGGTCTTTGTTAAAGAAGTTAAATGCATGGCAGAGAATTTAAAGACAGTTACTCAGAACCAAAATAATCAGAGTTAAAGTTGAAAGGACTTCTTAAAAACAACATAAATAGCTGTTCTAATGGCAAACAAATGTGGATCGTATTGCGGTGGAATAATTCTTTGCTATACCAGCAAAAATAGTAAAAGAAAAGTTTACCAAGTCCAAGACCCATTACTCAAAAATCAATGGACTGGAACCAAACTCAAACTTGATTTCTAACTCATAGTGGAAGACTCACATAGCAAATATTAGCTCAATATCAGGAACGGTTTTAAAAAACAAAAGTCTGGAAAACCTAGATTTTACCAAAAGTTTATAAGTCAAAGGCCCATAATTCCATCAAAAATCAATGGACCGGAACCAAACTCGAACTTGAGCTGTAACTCATAGTGGTAGACTTACACAGCATATATTAGCTTAATATCTGGAACGGTTTAGAAAAAAAGCCCGAAAAACCTATATTTCACCAAAGTCCAAGGCCCATAACTCTGTCAAAAATCAACGGACCAGAACAAAACTGGAACATGATCTGTAACTCATAGTGGTAGACTCACATAGCAAATATAAACTAAATATCTCTTATAGTATGGGAAAAGTCTGGAAAACTGAGTGTGACAGACTGACATACTGACAGACTGACGGAGTGCAAACCTAAAGTCTCCTTCGGCAAAGCCAGTAGGGACTAATTAAAAAGTCTTTATCAATATGAAATAAGCCAGTTGTCAAATACAGGGTTGCAAAAATCCTTTCAAATTGTTTCACCAAAAAGGATACCCTTACCTTCTGAAATTTCCTATAGTGTTGTCTCTTGTGTTATTTAGTTATTTGTTACCACTGGGTCCATGCCTCTGCTGGTGGACCGTTAGTCCACGAGGGTATTCACCAGCCCAGTATCAGTACTTCGGTGCTGGCCCGAAAGCCGATTTTATTTTGAACCTTGCAATATCTAAATTTTTGTAAATTTTGTTGGAAACTAAGGAGTATCTCCCTCACGCAAAGCTCTGTCCTTAGCTGATTTTGGCTTTACATTTAGATCATTTTGGTTATTTGTTCTCTACCATTTTTTTAACTGTTTGATTTTATGGTCTTCCAAACGTTTAGATTTTATCTGCACTGAAGAGACATAAGTTGTCAAAATGTGCATATGCAGAAAATAAATTCACAGTAAGTTCGGTATTTATTTATGTGTATAGTGCACGAGCCGACAGGAACCAATGAAAAGTGGATAAGTACCCTGCAGTACTATTTTGTTGTGATTCATTTGTGCTGAATGTATTCAGTTATTTTCTACATTTTAAGTCTCGCTCATAATGCTTATACCATAGTAGTTTGTTGTCATATTCCTGCAATACAAAAGTACAGAAAACAGGAGAAAATCAAATATCAGATAGAAGTCAACACAGATAACACAAACAATCAGGTCCAACAAAAATAATGCTCTGGCAACTGGGAAAAACATCACATACATCTGGTATCAAGTGCTCTGGAAGGTTAGACATCGCCTGCTCAATACATGGCAATATAACTGAATGAAGAAAGTCCAGCCTTGTACAAGATTGATGTTCTGTCTGTTTAATAAATCTGGGTCTACTGTAAGATTGGGTATTTCTCTAATGATGTCAAGTTTAAACCGGTTTTGACCAGTTAGATAAATTTTCTTTATTCAAAGTATGTTGAATAAAGCCCCGTGCTATTTCCCGCCAAATCTATTCGGAATACAATTCTCTGTGTTTATCATTGATCATTAGAGAAAAAGATTACACCACTTTATCCCGATTATTACCATATTTTATCCACTCTCTGCAAGCCTCACAATTAAAATTTTAAAGTTTAACTATCTCTAGTGGATAAAATATTGTAATGAACGGGATCTTGTAGTGTAATCTATATTTATCTGTCTAAGTTGATACCATCAAGTTTGTCATATAATTTTTATTTCAATGGTTACCCAATTGGCCTTATACAGCAAAGGAATTCTGACTTTTAACCATTCACAAACTTTGACATTAAAATTTCTTATGAAGGGGTAAATGACCAATGTCAGCTTATCATTGCTTACTGAGGTCTGTCAGTATTAGTGAGTTAAGCAGGTAAACGGGAAGGAAGGGTACACATCCTTTGCTTACCCTCAAGAGTCTGATGTTTGATGAATCAATTGAGCTCAAATGTTTTGTTGAATCATCAAGATTTCATTGAACTGGAACAAACTTGTCTTCATTTAAAACAAGACATTATAGACATGAAAATGTTTTTAAAAAAACTCTAAAGAAAAACCAATTTAATGTTATCATAGCCATCTAAAACATTAAATAATACATACAAAATATCCCAATGAAATGATGAATTTAACCTTCCTAAAACATGGATCATCGATTTCAATGAATATATGTCGTGTATTGGGAGCTCTGGGCTTTTCAACAAGACAGGGATGTCAATATGTATAATCTACGAAGCATAAAACATATTTCACCATTGAAAACTCCTTTTACAAGATTAATACACATCACTTTATTTCATATTGACTCAATTTCCCACCGGATCACAACAAATCTTAGAAGTATGGATAAAAGATATGTATCAGTGAATTTCTACCAATATCTCTGACATGCATATCTTAAATGGCATTTGATAAATTGAAAAATTCTATATCATTTGTCAGTCTGCAACAATCTAAACATTGAAAGTATTGGGGAAAAACATGATGAGCAATATCTATGACCATCAATGAAAAAGACACGAAGGATTTAAAGTTCCCAATACATCAGATAATTTGAGATCTCTATATTAAACAACAAATGTACAGAAAACAATAAACAACACCTCACTCCAAACCAACAAACAAATGTACAGAAAACAATAAACAACACCTCACTCAAAACTAACAAACAAATGTACAGAAAACAATAAACAATACCCCACTCCAAACCAACAAACATATGTACAGAAAACCATAAACAACACCTAACACCAAACAAACAAACAAATGTACAGAGACAATAAACAACATCTCACTCCAAACCAACAAACACATGTACAGAAAACAATAAACAACACCTCACTCCTAACCAACAAACACATGCACAGAAAACAATAAACAACACCTCGCTGCAAACAACAAACACATGTACAGAAAACAATAAACAACACCCCACTCCAAACCAACAAACACATGTACAGTAAACAATAAACAACACCTCTCTCCAAACAAACAAACCAATTAACAGAAAACAATAAACAACATCTCCCTCCAAGCCAACAAACACATGTACAGAAAACAATAAACAACACCTCACTCCAAACCAACAAAC
>MJUU01070075.1:0-23506 GCA_002080025.1 Modiolus philippinarum
TTATTTTGCAGGTTGATTGTGCACATATCAAAGATGTGTATACTACTTTGATTTTGATTTTTGATTATTTTTCAGAAAACTACACGTTGTTGTACTTTGTCATTTTTATGCATTATATTGCATATAGGGTATACCATTTGTCCGGACAACTCCTACAGTTTTTAAGCTAGGAAGTTTTTATTTTGCAGGTTGATTGTGCACATATCAAAAATGTGCTTATTACTTGGATTTTGATTTTTGATAATTTTTCAGAAAACTACACATTGTTGAACTTTGTCATTTTTATGCATTATATTGCATATAGGGTACACCATTTGTCCGGATAACTCCTCCTTCAGTTTTTAAGCTAGGAAGTTTTTATTTCGCTGGTATCAAAGATGTGCATGCTGCTTGGATTTTGATTTTTGATTATTTTTCAGAAAACTACACATTGTATAACTTTGTCATTTTTAAGATTTATATTGCATATCGGCTACATCATTTGTCCGGATAACTCCTCCTACAGTTTATTAGATTGGAAGTTATTATTTTGCAGGTTGATTGTTCACATATCAAAGATGTGCATGCTACTTGGATTTTGATTTTTGATATTTTTTTCACAAAACTACACATTGTTGAACTTTGTCATTTTTATGCATTATATTGCATATAGGGTACATTATTTGTTCGGATAAATCCTCCTACAGTTTTTAAGATATTCTACAGGATGAATGTGGAACTGTAAGAGATGTGCAAACTACTTGGATTTCAATGTTTGATAATTTTTAGATAATGCAGGATTATCGGATATGTGGGGGCGTGGGGTATGTGAGCTTGCTCACTTAGGTGGTGATTTTTCATAGAGGGTACATAGTTTGTCCGCGCAACTCCTCCTATAGTTTTAATGCTAGGAAGATTTATTTTGCAGATCATATGTACCTATATTGAAGATGTACATGTGGCAAGGATTTTCATTTTGGTTAATTTTTGTCAAAAATATACATTGTTGAACTTAGTCATTTTTAGTGATTTTGTGATAGAGGGTATATAGTTTGTCCGCGCAACTCCTCCTATACAGTTTTGATGCTAGGAAGTTTTTATTTTGCAAATCATATGTACCTATATTGAAGATATGCATGTGGTAAGGATTTTGATTTTGGTGCATTTTTGTCAGAAATATACATTGTTGAACTCAGTCATTTTTGGGGTGGTTTTGTAAAAGAGGGTACATAATTTGTCCACACAACTCCTCCTACAGCTTTGATGCTAGGAAGTTTTTATTTTGCAGAACATTTGTACCTATATTGAAGATGAAGATGTGCATGTGGGAAGGAATTTGATTTTGATGCATTTTTGGAAAAAATACACATTGTTGAACTTAGTCATTTATTGGATGAATTATTAATACAGGGTACACAGATTGTCCGAACAACTCCTCCTAGAGTTTTGAGGCTAGGAAGCTTTAATTTTGCCGTTCATTTGTACCTATATTGAAGATGCGCATGTGGTATGTATTTTGATTTCGGTTCATTTTTTTTTAAATATACATTGCTCAACTTATAATTTTTTGGTGATTTAGTAATAGAGGGTACATACCGGTAGTTATTCTGTGCAACCTAGAATAACATGTGTTTAGCGGGGGTGTCATATGTGTCTTACAGACACAAATATTACTAGAAAATCCCACTTTGATTCAACCTTGCGCGGGGCATGTCATCCTCTAGTTGTTTTTTTTTTTAATTTCTAACCTGAGATTGTCAGTTTTGTTGTTTTCATGCCTGAAAATCTTTGGTTCTTTCCATATCTAAGTATTAAAAGTCTTAAAAACCTATGTTTTTAGAAATGAAATTAGATGCCAGAAGAGTGCGAGGTTGCAGGATTTTTCATATTTTATCACAGAGCTTCTGGGGGGCCTTGAGCGGCCCCAGACACCCTGCCGTATTTATCAACCTCGCTACGCGAGGTGGGCTCCTCCCTTCGCGGGTCATCATTAATTCACAAGACCAAATTTTGCTAGCACATCATTTTGAACTCAGCTACGCCCCTGCTTTTACTTAGTCTACACATTTATGAATATTACTGGTTCTTCTTTGCGATTCGGCGATTGGTCATATAACATAAAAGTCGACAGTTTGCTTTGGGTTAGCTCATATTTGTAATTGGATGGTTGTTTTATGACGTCACTATTGTGTCTGGTTTAATTCGACTTAAGGTGAGAGGTACGTAGATGAGCGCCTCTATCGGTGGACGTAATAAATTTGCTTTAGAATGAACGTAAAATAGTTTTTATTTTCACTTTAGATTATTATCATTTCAAATTGTATCCTACAATTTTTCTGAAAAAATGATATTATGTTGCTAAAGAAATTTCTGTTTTATTGATATAATTTTTTCATATGGTCACCGAGTTCATTTTCGTAGTTTAGATCGCTGAATAATTATTCACGTCTAAAATCATAAGTCGCTATTTTGACGGCGAGTTTTATCGAAAAAAAAAATCCATTTTTGGCTTGCTTATTCTATGTTCAACTATTTATACCGGCGAAATTAATTCGGTGACCCTATATAAAATTTACACCATTAAAACGGAAATTTCATTGTTTAAAACATTTCATTTTTACAGAAAAATTGTAGGATACGTTTTCATAAATGCGCAATTTAAAGCAGATTATTATGTTATTTTTCTGTACGTTTTACATAGATTCTAAATGAAAACAACACAACTGGTTTATTTTTCAATCGGTCATATTTCAAACATTAAAATAGTTAAACCGATTTTATTTCACTTTAGAATTCAGTTTCATTTGATGCATTTGCATGTAAAATTTCATCGGAATCCGGAAACTTTTCTATTTACGTACCTATTACCTTAAGTAGGCGCTGTTGATATGCATCGCCATTTACTAAGTTATTTAAATATGCCATTGTATGTTACAATCACTTGCAGATCTTAGATTTAATATAAAGGCAACCCTATAATAACATTTTCAACTAAAAATTATCAGACGACGAGACCACCAAAAATAACATGCACAAATATAAATATATATTGAAATCTGCTTAACTAAATCATTTCGATTTACATAAGTAATGGCGCAAATGGACCATATTGGTCCGGGTCGCCAACCAAAAGTAGTAGTAGTAGTATTGCCATGCTGATCATTTTCTTTTCACTGACTGGTAACAGTCGTTAACTTCGACATTAGACATAAATGCAGTACAAAACCAGTCAACCAGCTGTAGATAGATCAAAATCTCACATCAATTTCTTATTTAAAAGTAAACTCAACCAAGATCTGAATAAAGCGCCGAAGCATTTTGCCATTGGACCTCGAAGACTAAATATTATTTACTGCCAGCTTCGAAATGAGATTAGCAATCTAAAACATCATTTATTTCTTTCACACTTGTCCGAGAGCTCTCTATGTGAATGTGGTATAGGTATTGAGGATAATTTTCATTACTTCTGGGTCTGTCCTAAATATTTTCAACAGCGTGTTCAACTCTCTTTGCAACTCAGAAAATTTGGGAATATATTGGATTTAAATACTCTTCTTGGAAACAATAACAGTGATATATAATCTGATGAAAATACAGAAATTACCATGGCAGTCTTGTCTTATATTGATACTACTAAAAGGTTTAATTAACACAGTGATGCTGCATGCATATATATATATACATATGAATGATTTAGTTACATTATTATTTAGCAAAGTGTTTGATGTCATGATCCCTAACAGCAAGTTTCAAATGTCATTTTTGTTTTGTTTGTGTATCTTTTTTTCCCCTAGCTGATTATTCTCTATTTTTATTTATCTTTCATCCCATTTTGGATTTATTCTGCATGATTTATATAAAAATAAAATAATCATTAAAATTGTATTTGAAAAAAAATAGTTTTATTATTAAATAATTGGTGGGCTACAAACCATTTTATTTCTCCATTAAATATCCAAAATATACTTCAAGATATTATATGTTATTCGGGAATCTTCACAGGGATACGGGTTCATATACCCTGTCTGTGTTTTATATCCCCTGAGCCGTCAGGCGAAGGGGATATAGGGCACAGACAGGGAATATGAACCCGTATCCCCTGTGAAGCCCGAATAACTTTTAAATTCTGCTAGAAGTGCTATAATTATCTCGAAGCCATGAAATGGCTGTGGCAAGAAAAAATCACGTGCCCCGCATGAGGCTTCAAGCCTATTAACAGCTCTAAAAGATGATCTTCGTGCTTCCGATAAAATATAGTGCGCAAGTATCTTTCAAAATCGTATACATTTAGTATTTAAGTTATAATTCTTTATTTTCTTGAGTTGAATACAGTGTTGTTTTAATAAATTGAAAACAATATGCATGTTTATCAAATTACTCGTTCTCGGATCAACGAACTTGTCGCGCAGTAATTTGGGAGATGTTTACCTGTGACAGTGTACTGCATATATTCATAACAATGAAACACACAATCCGATTATTTTCACTTATTACGGAATAACTTAATACATGCAAACGTAGGATGACTACAAAGTTTTGCCACATGTAGATTTTCAGGGCTTCGAGATTCAGCTCCATCGGAGCTTTGATTTTTCTATTAAAATCGTTTAAAAATTGTGATATTTTCCTACCACGGGGATACGTCTCATATCCCCTGTCAAGGTAACCAATCAAATTATAGGATTTACCTGGATATTTCACTTCAGCAGAATATATATAGATACATAATTCTAAGAAATTATGTTTCATCTTATACTCTAATAATTTATATTTGTTCGCTGTTATTAGACATGCAAATATCTGAAAAATATTTTTGTGTCAAATGAATCTCCTATCTATTTACATATATATATATGTATATATTGTTGTATGTTCCATCTTGTAGGGAGAGGATATATATATAGGCTATGCCTGTTATCCGATCCCATTGAATACATTTATATTCAATAAAATATTTGAAATTGATAAATCAATTAACTTCGGTACGTCTAGAACGTAAGACGTCAAAGGATTATTACCGCCAAACTTTTATTTGTTACGTCATGTAATATATTTTTGTCAGAAATTTGACTTGCAGGTACTGCTTTTCATTACTGATGTCAATAACCTGCATGTTTAAACCTTGGCCAGCCACATGCAACACGATTGTCTTTTTTGCAGATGCTTGAGATCAGCTGGAGGTTACAATGACTGGCCCGTTGGTAGAGGAATCTTTTTCAATACAGATAAAACTTTCTTAGTTTGGGTAAACGAAGAAGATCATCTCCGTCTTATCTCTATGCAAAAAGGTGGAAACCTGAAAGAAGTCTACACAAGATTAGTCACGGTATAATAATATTACTCTTCGTTCTCACGGGTGATAAATATAACACAGACATAATATCAAAGTATTGTAGTGCCAGGCGAAAGTATTGTAGTGCCAGGAAGTATTGTAGTGCCAGGCGAAAGTATTGTAGTGCCAGGTGATTTCTTTTTATACCGAGCGATAGCGAGGTATAAAATGAGGACAAATATAAGGTCTTACCATGTTCTAGTTAGCATAGAGCCCAATTGCAGTAATCTATTTCGATTCTAATATGGTTTAGAAATGTTCTGAAAATTTGAAGCGGTACTAGGAAAATGTTTTCAAATGCCATTTTGGTCGTAAAAATTAAGCGAAATAGACCACGAACCAACATATCAAGCATATAAAAAATTACTTTTATCCATTTTTTGTTTAAAATTAAGCCTTATTTACGGATAAAATTAATAAAAATGTGTTATTCCCGTTTGAACTATTTACGGTTGAGATTATGACGTCCAGTATTCGTATTGTGACGTCACCGAGGGCTCTATGCTTATTAGAACCCTGTAGTGTTCTCAAAGCGTTTGAAGGACGCCATATTAGAATAGATCATATCATAATCGATCTATTTATAAAACAGTATTATAAGCATTCAAGGAAGTTGTATCATTCAAGATCTGGCTTGTTACTTAAGTCTGAGCCAGTCATGCAAGATATGTAGTGACCTTATTTCAATCAGTAGCCTCATACCTAAAGCATATGCATCTACTGATGAAAGATTAATCTTCTGCAAGTTGTAGACTGTAACACGAACTTTACCCCAAGTCACTCATGCACGAAATGTAGAAACTTACCTAATTTTTATCTGGAGCTTTGTAACTTTACAAGATGCATCTACATACAAAATATTCTTCTTCTACGAGTTGTATCTAAAATCTAGACTGTAACACAAACTTTAACCTAAGTCACTCATGCATGAAATGTAGGTCAAAGTGACCTACTTTTTACCTGGAGCTTCGTAACTTTACAAGACGCATCTACATACAAAATATTATTCCTCTACAAGTTGTAGTAAATCCAGATCTGGACTCTTACAAAAACTTTAACCTAAGTCGCTCATGCATGAAATGTAGGTCAAATCCGCCTATTCTATATATCAACCTCAAGTTCTCTTCAAGGTGCATCCATGGACAAAACATTGTCCATCTACAACTTGTTATTCAAAAGAAATATGGTCTTAAGTTTGAACGGACGGACAAACGGACGAACGGACTAACGGACGAACGGGCGAAACGCTATATCCCCTCCCCAACTTCGTTGGGCGAGGGGATAAAAAACCTATTTACAAGAACTAGAGGGGGTGACACGGGGTGTCTGTTCTCCCATTTCCCTAATTTTTTGGACATTTTTTCCCATTTCCCAAATTTTTTGGGCCTCGTTTTCCAATTCCCAAACTTTTTTTTCGTTTTTCCCATTTCCCCCTTGTTGTTTTTTCCAATTTCCCTAATTTTTTTCATCATTTTTACCATTTCCCTAAGCTTTTTACCCATTTTCCCATTTCCCAAAAGCGTGTCACCCCCTCGGACTATACTACAAAAAAATAAAGTATAAAATACAAATGAAACAAAAACAAAAAAGGGAATAATGATGGATCAAAAAGATACAGTTGTTGTAACTAATATAAAATCATCTCAAAACGAAGCAACACCAACATTCCCGACAGTTCATTTCTATTAAGCTATCAGTTGCCTTTCCATATTTTCCCCGTGCATTCTATAGATGTTAATTTAAGTCACATAAATGGCTGAAATAAGCAAATTGGAGTTGGTTGATAAGGCCTGACCATATTCTGATTCACAAAGAGCTCTATTGCAGTAATGTATTTTGATTCTAATAAGGGTGGATTTGACGTGGCAGTAGGGGTCGTACGTCACCTTTTCAACAACCCCAAAAAATTGTAGAAATGCCGTATGGAACTATATATCCTTTTTTAACATTTCTTTATGTCCGCATTGTACCTGAAAATGAAATACTTGCAAGATCAGTTTGATAAAATATCGCCAAAAAATTTTTCCCCTCGCTCGGCCGTTGTCATAACCCTTTTGTCGATTAACGCCACTCCTTTCTAAAATCCCGGATCTATCCCTGCTAATATGCCTAATGTTTTGTAAATTCGAATCGGCATGTAGGATTTCATATGTCTTATTTGAATATAAACTATGTCGCAAAACAGCATGCCAAAACTACTAAATTGACTCGTAATTGTCCGTGTATCTAATAAGCGACTTTTAATTTTAACAATGAAGGGATATGAAATAAATGCAAATTAGACAAAGTGTCTACAAATACATGGCAAAACCAAGAAATGGAACAACGCCTTCAACTGTTGTTCTTCATCTTGAAGTCACCATGAGACCTCAAACAATGAGCTTTACCCATACCTAATAGTAAGTTCAAGACGGTTTAAGTTTAAAATTATTAAACCTTAAACAAAATTGTTTATTCCCGAATGAACTTTTTTTTGGTTGATTTTTTACTGTGATGTCATCGTAAGGCTGGCTCTATGCTAATATAGCCTTCTTGTGTACTCAAAGCGTGGTAAAGGTGTCAGTTGGTTGATTTGATGGTTGGACATTTAGTGTTAGGAAAGTTTGATTTAAGAGTTGATTGATTTGGTGGGTGAACATTTAGTATTAGGAAATAGGAAAAAGAATGGAAACGGGGAATGTGTCTAAGAGACAACGACCCAAAGGGGAGTAATAACAACTCAAAGCCACCATAAGATCTTCAATGAACGGTGACGAAACCCCACACCCAACGGCAGGTCGAAGTTGGCCCCTAAATAAAGAGTAATCAAGTTCAGCGAAATAAACATCATCCTAAACTCCCATAGACATAAAGTGAACTAGAAAACAGACAAGACACACAAAGGCTTAATAAATTTCCTGACTTAGGACAGCCGCAATCCTGCTGCGGCGGGGTTAAACTAGTTTTATTGGGCCCAAACCTTCCCCTTAGCCAATGTGATTAACTAAAAACAATAGTAACAAAAGTAAAATTCAGTTAGCAACAGGACTGAGTCAATTGTGAAAATTAAACTGAAAGAACTAAATATACGGACATAAACATGAAATCACAAAATACTACTAGCAATTACTTGACATGCCAGCTCCAGACCCATTACCAAGCGAAAAATAAAATTATGTGCCCTCAGTATACAGCTTCCACCAAGATTCCTTCCCGTGAGGAGTTTAGCATAATGATTTCATGCATAAACAGAAAAGACACACAAAGTTTGAATTAAATTAGAGTTGACTGATTTGGTGGGTGGGCATTTAGTGTTAGGATTTGGTTGATTTGATGGGTGGACATTTAGTGTAAGGAAAGGTTGAATTAGAGTTGATTAATTTGGTGGGTGGACATTTAGTGTTAGGAAAGTTTGAATTAGAGTTGATTTATTTAATGGGTGGACACTTAGTGTTAGGAAAGTTTGAATTAGAGTTGATTGATTTGATTGGTGGACATTTAGTGTTAGGAAAGTTTGAATTAGAGTTGATTGATTTGATTGGTGGACATTTAGTGTTAAGAAAGTTTTAATTAGAGTTGATTGATTTGGTGGGTGGACACTAGTATAAGCCGGAGTCAAAATTTGACTTGATATTAGGAAAAGTTAAAATCAGAGTTGTTCATTTGGTTGGTAGACCTGATAGGAAAGGAACATTTTGTGTTATTAGCGTTGGTTTAATGTTACGACAGAGTTGACCGTAGTAGAATAACTAGGCAAGGCTAAGAGTGTTAAGCCTACGAAGGTCTTCAAAACCAAAGCAGCTAAACCAAAGAATGCAGTTAACTCGCACCCCCCCCCTCATTTTATTTTGCCTCTACCAACAACAGCCCCGTTTTCGGAGGGAGTATCCATCCAACGGTTCAACTTTTATCTCAGGTTGAGCCCTATATCACTGTTAATGCTCAGATGTATTCATGTTCAACTGTTGCTTTGATTTCAATTCATAAAAACAAGACGCAAAAACGACAGATGTTTTTCCGAGATACGATCCCGGAACCTTCAGTATTATAACCCAGCGGTTTAGCCCACTCGGCCACCGAGGCATTACTCTGCAATGTTTTAAAAATGGGGGTGTATTATGAACCTAAAATAGTGAAATGCACGAAGGCGACATCTCGGCCTAGAATTTATATACCAAAACAAAATACAGAATATAGTTTAACTGATTTGGTTTTCTTGGGTTTTTCTCTACTAGATTTCGTTTAATCGTGTAAAATAATCTGCAAATTTCCGTGAAGCATTGAATAAATTTAAAAAATCCTTCCGTAAACATGTTTTTATGCAAATTGCCCGCGGTGCTATAGTATCTTTCCGCCGATTCTTGCCCGTCCGGAATCAAAAGTTCGTGATATTGTCACCCTCAATGAAAAGACATTTCGTGTGCCTTCGTCCGATTCGTCGTATGTTTGACGCGCGTGAAAAGGTTCACATTTCAAGTCTTGACAACCGCCCAGACCGGAGTCTGGTTAGGTACTACATTCGACAACAACGAACAAGTTCCACCGGTTACTTTGCATTAACAAAATTTTCGGGAAAAAATCCCTTTGTCCTATTGAAAATGCCACTTCGCGGGGATTTTGAATATGTGCTGTCATTTTCTGTAGCATGCCGAGCTTTCCTCGTTCAAACGGCAAAAGGTTCGATGGCCAAGCTGGAAAATTTATCATTAAGTATAGAGATGTCGTTTCTATGGCAATTGTCCTTCACGCCAATTTGCTATTGTCTTATCAAATCACCCATAAAAGTATCGATAATATGTTCCTTTGATGCTAAAACGATATGAAAAGCTCGGCATGTGAGCAAGTTCATAACCATGACTTATCACTGTTTTATTTTGCAATTTTTTTCAACTTTAGCATTTACAAAAATATGTAAACGAATATCTTTGCAGGCAATTAATGAAATGGAAAAGAAACTGAAGTTTGCCCATCATGACAAACTTGGATACCTTACGTTTTGTCCGACAAATTTGGGAACAACTCTGAGAGCTAGTGTACACATCAAAATACCAAAATTATCAGCACAGCCAGACTTCAAAGATATTTGTGAAAAATTAAATTTACAACCAAGAGGTAAGTCAATTATTACACACGAAATTTTGTCGTTTCTTCAATATGTGTGTTTGTGTTTTTTTACAGCAAGATCAATAATATGTAGGAAGTCAACATAGAGAATACAGCCGGTAAATTTGGTGTTATGTCAAGATAATATTGTNGCCACCAGCGCGTGAAGCCTGGTTTTATCATTGGACCCTATTGGAAGGTATTCAAAGATATTCTTCTCTGAAGCCGCAGAGCCAATCGGAACCAAATTTGGCCAGAATAGTCGTTAGGTGGTTCCCTTTCAAAAATGAGTCCGGCAAGTCTGCACATCATCTAAGATGGCCACCAGCGGGGAACTTAGTTTAACATTGGACCCTATGGGGAAACATATTCCAAGATCTTCTCTTCTGAAAGTACTTGGCCAATTGGAATCACACTTGGTCACAATGGACCTTAGTTTGTCCCCTTCTTAAAATGTGTCTGGCTTGTCTGAACAGATTCAAGATTGGCATTCAACATTGGTACATTGTATTATTATTTTTGACTGTATTTGTCAGCAATGGCCCAGGTGAGCGATACAGGCTCTTGAGAGCCTCTTGTTGTAAAGCATATCTCAAAATATTCTCAACTGATTGCTTTTATTATCATTGATTTTGTCTCTCAGGTGTTTTATGATAGAAATAAAAGCAAAAACCCAAGTGAAATTACCCCTTCGCCATGTGAATTACGTTGTCGTATGAAATTTTAAAGTCTATGAAAACTGCAAGTTCCGTTTCCGGTTTTTGTTATATATACGGGGGTTGACATGTTTATGAGATTTTAAAGTATGCCCCGTACGACGGAAATATTTAAAAATATGATTTTTATATAGAATTAAACGTTGGTATATGATTATAGGAACCAAATGATTTATTCAGCTAATAAAATTATTAAATGACAAACCAATAATTATGAGTTGACGAGATACTGTAAACAGAGGTTGACGCGGGGATAGTTAGGATCAATTAATTTTTGCAGTAAATTGATTTTCAATATTGAGACACAACGTTATTTTTAAATAGGTGCAAAATGTATGCACCTGTTAACACCAGTAGGGAGAAACACATCAACAGGGCAACATTTATACATTTTTACTTGGGGGGGGGGGTTCAGGGGCTTTCCCTTTGTGAAAAAAAATCAGTTAAACTCAAGACATTGTTTGTAGTTTTTATGTGCGGGTAAAATAATGATTATTTCTATAATTAAAATAATTCAAATCAATATTAAATGAATTCGACATTTTTATATTTCCTTGAAATCCTGTAACTTCTATGGTTGTTGTTGTGAATTTAGTACATATAATGAAGTACCTTTGTTTTACCATTTTTGTACATTTTGACGTCACTTTAGTTCCCGTATTTTTATGTCATTGTTTATGACGTCATGTAATTGTTGTCTGAATGTTATGATAGAACTTTGAGCTGTGTGGATGTGATGTTCTTGTTGTTGTGTTTTATAGCCTGTATATTGGAATGAATGTATATTAAATGATGTTTTTATAATGGATCTTCAATGTTTACGACCGCTCGACTATGGACTATGAATTTTGGATGCAAAATATGCTTTATTTCACTTCACTGGTGGCAGCGAATAGAAACGTATTTACGCTTAAGGACTGTTTACTTTTTCATTGGATACATATTCTTTGAAGGAGGAAGGAGGTGATATTCTGTGAATATACAGGTAAAAAGTGAAAACAGCTTTAACTTTTAACTTTAAAACTGCAATTATTAGCAATATGATGAGCACTAAAGATAATTGATATCTAAAGTGCATAATTCAAAATATCTATAAGCACTAAAGATAAAGTTTAATCTAAAGTGCGTGACTCTCTTGTTCTATGTCTGATGTTTTGACAATTGCAGTTATACAGACATTATCGTAATGGAATATTATAATTTACTATCTGAGCAACGCACGCCATTAGAATTTGATGGTAATAGTTTATTTGAGGGATTTTGGATGCAGTTCTCTCTCTTTGCAAACAGATATAACTGGTCATCTGAAGATGTTTGTTTTAATCTCATAATTTCTCTGAAAGGTGAAGCTCTAGAGTATGTTTCGTATTTACCACAAGAAACTATACATAATGTTGATCTCCTATATTCAGCTCTAAAGCGTCGTTTTGGGGACTTAGATACCGCTGAGGTATGTAGATCTATACTACGGCAAATGACAATGAACAAGGATGAAAATGTTCAAGAATATGTGTGTCGAGTTGAAAGAAATGTGCGTAAAGGATTTCCCGGTATAGATGAAGAATTATTTGTTCAGTTAACAGTGGAATATTCAATGCATGGATATCCTGACTCAGACGTTAGCTATCGAGTTTTGACTAGTAATCCTGTGTCATTAGACAACTTAATAAAGGAAATACTGTGGCAAGAGCACTGTAAAGTAAGCTTCCAAAATGTTCATCAGAACTTTACACGTGATATACATTTGAAGAATAATGATAATGTGAACCAAAAGAATAACAAGAAGAATGTAGTGCAGACACGACTCTTAAGATGCTGGTACTGCAAAAAACCAGGACATGTTAGAAAACACTGTTATAAAAGGTTAAGTAAGCAACAGCAGGTGAAAAGGGATAATTCATGTAGACTTAAAGGAAACAATGTCATTGGATCTATTGCTCCATGTGAGGTACAGTATTTGCAAAATACATGTTCTACCAATAATATTTCAATATCTTGTGAAGCAAATTCAAATTCAAGAGAGGTTAAATGTACACCTGAAGAAGTTGTTGAGAGCAATAATGCCGCTAAGTCGGTTCATGGAGGATCTTTAGAAATGCAATGTGCACCAGTAATTGAAAATAAATCAGAGGCAGTCTGTATATCTGAATTTGAAAATAGTAGAAATTATCATGAAGATAAAGAGAAATTATCTTGTTCATGTCAGTGTAGTAATAGCTTGACCTTAGTGTGTAACAGGGCAAGACAATATGACATTGTGAACAATTATATGCTGACTATTGTATGGATGATTTTGTTAAAACACTGTTCATTAAACATATTTCTGTAATATGAACTGGAAAAACTAACAGATACATATAGTTTTTGCGTTTTGTGACAATTGTAGGTGAATCAGCAGTTTTTAAATATATTCAATACATGCGAGGATCATTTCGAGGACGAAATCTTTCAAAAGGGGGAGCAGTGTTGTGAATTTAGTACATATAATGAAGTACCTTTGTTTTACCATTTTTGTACATTTTGACGTCACTTTAGTTCCCGTATTTTTATGTCATTGTTTATGACGTCATGTAATTGTTGTCTGAATGTTATGCTGTGTGGATGTGATGTTCTTGTTGTTGTGTTTTATAGCCTGTATATTGGAATGAATGTATATTAAATGATGTTTTTATAATGGATCTTCAATGTTTACGACCGCTCGACTATGGACTATGAATTTTGGATGCAAAATATGCTTTATTTCACTTCATTTGTTACTGTTTTTAGGAATAACTAAGGACATTATTGCCAACCAACCAACAGAGAACTTAAATGGTCAAAATAAATCTGTAAGCATAAGGTATTAAAATCAAGATGACAATTTTATGACTTAAACCTGACCACAGATAGCCATAAAAGATCATTAATACTAATCGCAACTATTTTCACAGCCATGAAATCTACAAGCATAGGGTCAGAATGATATATAATGACCCAACCTGACCACAGATAGCCATAAATGATCATAATTATTAATTGCAACTATTTTCACAGCCATGAAATCTACAAGCATAGGGTCAGAATGATATTTAATGTCCCAAAATGACCACATATAGCCATAAATGTCCCAAAATGACCACATATAGCCATAAATGTCCAACAATGACCACATATAGCCATAAATGTCCCAAAATGACCACATATAGCCATAAATGTCCCAAAATGACAATGACCACATATAGCCATAAATGTCCCAAAATGACCACATATAGCCATAAATGTCCCACATTGACCACATATAGCCATAAATGTCCCAAAATGACCACATATAGCCATAAATGTCCCACAATGACCACATATAGCCATAAATGTCCCAAAATGACCACATATAGCCATAAATGTCCCAAAATGGCCACATATAGCCATAAATGTCCCAAAATTACCACTTATAGACATAAATGTCCCAAATGACCACATATAGCCACAAATGATCATAATAACATAAACTTACAAAATAACAGTATATTGTTAGAATTTTTCATCAAATTTTTCCATAGCTATGAAATTTGCAAGCCTTAAGTAAATCAACCCATATAACCATAGAGGGTCATTATTTTTCATTGCTTGCAACTTTAAACAAAGCCAATAAGTTTGAGCCATATTTGACATATTTCCCTCAGCAATTGATTTGTTAGTTATAATAACCAAATTGTTTTTCTGCCTGTTTTTTGGTGACCAAACGGCCATCAGGAACTTTGAATATATTTCTTTATGCAATACAATCATTTTCTTTTTAGTTTTTTTTTTCGCTTTGAAATTAAAATCCTACAATTCATTTCCCTCAAAATCCGATGATCACGCTTCACGCTGAATCTACATGGGACTAATATAATCAAATAACTACAAGTTAATTGGTCCAGTATCTATAGAAATACAAAAGTTCTATAAGCCTATAAATGGCTTTAGTGCTTTTTTTACTTTAATGATGAAATCACGACTGACATCTGTGATTTACTTTCAGTTTCGCTCGAGTGCAATCATTTACATACAGAATTTAATCTGAAAGAAAATTAAGACCAACAGTGCTTATGGTGATTAAGATAATGTAATGTTTCGCAAAATAATGTAAGATGTCACATCGCAGTTTGAATAAACAGAGGTTTCCCGCACATTTCGCAATTCTGGAACTTACAATTCTCATGCCGGAAGTTAACAAGGCAAAAACCGGAACCGGAACTTGCAGTTTTCATAGACTTTAAAATCTCATACGACAACGTCCCTTTTCTCAAATGAGGAAAATTTTCACTTTTAGGGATTTTAAAGCAAAATTCATTGCCAAAAATAAGTAATTTACATTTATTTAATGAATATTTATAAATATTTTGATGACCTGTTATATGAATACTGACATTTTTTGACAAAAATATAGCCCAGTGAAAATACCTTGTTAAAGCAACCAATTAGAGTCTTTTTTTTAAACCATTTAATCAAAAAATTTGTAAACAAATAATATAAAAGTGACATAGATAACTAAAAACATATACACAGAAGTATTTTTTCAGCAATTTGAAACTGGAAATAATGTGATCATAGCTCACCTAAACGATAACCCCGCCCTACATGGGATACATAAAAAGCGAAGTCAATCCCCAAAAATGGTAAAATCAAAATCTAAAGCAAGAAATGTACGAATTAAGGAATCATGTGTAAAAGGTTCTCTTAAGATTTTTATTAAATCCAACCATTTGTTTAGGATGGGTTGCGGATATTACACCGTACCCCTTTCAGATAATACATGGTAAAGTTTACGTTTGGCAATGGGACACCTAAAAATTTATCGATCGAAGTCTAAAAAAGAAAGTGCATTATGCCATCATGTGATAAAGATTTTCTGAAAGTTTCATCGAATTCTCTTCATTTGTTTCGACGGAGTTGCGGAAAGCGTACCGATACCCCTAATGACAAAGAATGGCAAAGTCCATGTATGGCCGTGGGAACCTTCAAAATTTGTCATATCATTATCTAAAATAGAAAGTGGAATCATGCAATTAAGGATCTCTGAAAGTTTCATTAAATTTCATTTATTGATGTAGGAGTGGTTGCAGAAAGCATACCAGTAACCCTCAAAACATAGAATGGTAAAGTGCATGTTTGGCAATGGGAAACCCCAAAAATGGTCAGATCAAAATCTGATCACAAGGTGCAGTGTGGCATCATGTGATAAAGACTCTTTGAAAGTTTCATCAAATTCAAATGACTGGTTTCGGGGGAGCTGCAGACGACATACCAGTATCCCCTAATGCCAAATGCATTGCGTAAACCATGTATGGTTATTTTAACCCTATAAATTGCTCAGATCAAGATCTAAAATAGGAGGTGCAATATGGCATCATGTGACTGAGATTCTCTGAAAGTTTCATCAAACTCTACTCATTGGTTTAGGAGGAGTTGTAAATGGCATATACCAGTGCCCCCTTATAGCAATAACTGAAAATGCCCATGCTTGGCTATGGGAAACCCCAAAAATTGGTAAGGTCTCAACCTGAAATAGAAGGTGTACTGTGTCATCATGAGATAGAGGTTCACTGAAGGTTTCATCAGATTTATCTGAAGTTTAAAAGGAGTTGCAGATATCAAGATCAAACGGATAGACGAACAAAATGAATACTATACTCCCGCCTTTTATTGGAATTTGATAAATCTTTCAAAGAGTCTTTATGTCATGATGCATCACTGCACCTCTTGATCAGATTTTGATTTGACCATTTTTGTAGTTTCCCATATCCAAACATGCACTTTACCATTCTATGTTTTGAGGGGGTACTGAGATGCTTTCTACGATCCCTCCCACACCAATAAATGGAATGTAATGAAACTTTCAGAAAACTTTATTTGTATGATTTCATAGTGCAATCTCTATTTTAGATTTTGATTTGATCAATTTTGAGGGCTTTCCATAGCCATACACGGACTTTGCCAATCTTTGTCATAAGGGGTATCGGTACACTTTCTGCAACTTGGCCTAAACAAATGAAGAGAATTTTATGAAATTTTCAGAGAATCTTAATCACATGATGGCATAGTGCACTTTCTTTTTAGACTTCGATTTATCAATTTTTGAGGTGTCACATTGCCAAACATAAGGGGNGGGGGGGGGGGGGGGTGATTGGCAATGTAACAACATCTGAACATCTGAAGGGGGTGATTGTATACTATTTGCAACCCCTCCTAAACTAATGGATGGATTTAATAAAACTTTTAAAGAACATTTTACACATGCTTCCTTCGTGCAACACCTGCTTTAGATTTTGATTATACCATTTTGGGGGGTTTAACATATCAAAACTGACTTTGCTTTCCAAGTATCAAATGTGGGACGGGGTATCATTTAGGTGAGCTATGATCACATTATTTCTAGTTTTAAATTACTGATATATGTTTTCAGTTATTTATATCACTTTTATATTATTTGTATACAAAATTTTTGATAAAATTGTTTAAACAAGTGTGGACCTGATTTGATGTCTCGCCCGTCCCTACTTGGTTGCAAAACTGATGTGAAAACTCAAACTGACTAATTCAGAAAACTTAACATGTTGGCTGACAAAATCAATTTAGCAAACTGTTATATATAACCAAAAACCAAAATGCAAAATATCAGTGACCTACCACTGATATAGATACTGGAGAACCAAACATGTTCACTAGACCGTGAAAATGAGGTCAAGGGCTAAAGCCAAATCGCAGGATGTCATGTTCCATCTAAGACAAACACACATGCCAAATATTATTGACCATACTTGAAAACTCAACATGCTCACTGAACCGTGAAATAACTAAACACCGAAGTTACTGTGAATTTACTTTCTGCATATGCGCATTTCGACAACTTATGTCTCATCAGTGCAGATAAAATCTAAACATTTGGGAGACCAGAAACTCAATGATGTTTAAAAACTGATAGAGAACGAATAACCAATATGATCTAAATGTAAAGCCAAAATCAGCTAAGGACAGAGCTTTGCATGAGGGAGATACTCCTTAGTTTTCAACAAAATTTACAAAAATTTAGATATTGTAAGGTTCCAAATATAATCGGTTTCCAGGTCAGCACCGAAGTACTGACTACTGGGCTGGTGAATACCCTCGGGGACTAACAGTCCACCAGCAGCGGCATCGACCCAGTGGTAACAAATAACTAAATACGGAAGTTACTGTGAATTTACTTTCTGCATATGCGCATTTCGACAACTTATGTCTCATCAGTGCAGATAAAATCTAAACATTTGCAAGACCAGAAACTCAAAGATGTTTAAAAACTGATAGAGAACGAATAACCAATATGATCTAAATGTAAAGCCAAAATCAGCTAAGGACAGAGCTTTTCCATGAGGGAGATACTCCTTAGTTTTCAACAAAATTTACAAAAATTTAGATATTGTAAGGTTCCAAATATAATCGGTTTTTCGGGTCAGCACCGAAGTACTGACTACTGGGCTGGTGAATACCCTCGGGGACTACCAGTCCACCAGCAGTGACATCGACCCAGTGGCAACAAATAACTAAATACAGTTTTGTGGTGTTTATGGTAACTTTGTTATGTATTATAGGAACTGACGGAGAGAACACAATCAGTCTTGTTTTGTGGTGTTTATGGTAACTTTGTTATGTTTTATAGGAACTGAGGGAGAGAACACAATCAGTCTTGTTTTTTTTTTTTTGGTGTTTATGGTAAGTTTGTTATGTTTTATAGGAACTGAGGGAGAGAACAAAATCAGTCTTGTTTTGTGGTGTTTATGGTAACTTTGTTATGTTTTATAGGAACTGACAGAGAACACAATCTTGTTTTGTGGTGTTTATGTGGTGTTTGGCTGAGCTACTGAATTCTGTTTTCTAGGGGCCCAGGTGGCCACTTTACCAATATTTTTAATGTTCAACTCTGTTATGTGGTGTTTATGGTAATTTCATTATGTTTTACAGGAACTGATGGAGAGAACACAGCCAGTAAAGGGGGTGTATATGATATTTCAAACAAACGTCGTCTGGGATTGACTGAAATTGAAGCCATTATGGAAATGAAAAATGGCGTTGCAGAAATCATCAGACGTGAAAGAGAACTTGATGGCAAATAAACAGTATTTTTCTTCTATGCTTTTTTTTAATTCACGTTTTATTTTGTTGTGTCATTACTGTGATATCTAATTAAATAAAGGCTGCAAAATAAATACATGTATTGCTTTTTTGACAGTTTTAGTTTATAAAAAAAGTCTATGCTATATTTGAATATAAAGCTGAACTGAAGTTCACATTTGCAAAGAAGAATCTCAAAATATAGACATTTGCATAGTGCACTTTTTCAAATCAGTCTAACATATAGATTCCCTTCGTGTATAACACACATGTGGACACTGAAATCCCTTTGAAGCTAACTAAATATATTTTCAATACATCCGCTCATCTTGACCTTCATTGATTACCATGGACTCTACAAGTCAATGTTTTCCTCAATGCACCTTCGACGAAAACTCCCTCCATATTATTTACATGACATGTAATGCAGTGGATTTCATTGGCCGAAAATGATACGTACTATTGGTGCACAATATGATCATATATCATACTAACTCTGTCGTAACACTAATAGTACGTGCTTTATTTTCGGCCAATAAAAATGCAGATCTCCTCTTTTTGCCCTTTTTTATTTACCTATATTTTTTCTCATTTTTGGCAATACAATATTCTGTACAATAGTCTCTTTGCACATCTTTATTATTTTTGTTGGAGTCTCTGTTGTCCATCTTTTCTGTGGGTGTGTTCGAACTGCGACCAGTTTTCCCCATCATAAGACCAGTCGTAACAATAGATTTCTTATATTTAGTTGGCGTCAATTGACGACAATACACTCTGGTTTGGTTAAAACTGTGTGGCCTGCACTAAGTATAAGAAGGTATTTTCTCGTAATGGGGCCGTCCCTTGATACTTTTTGCAGGCTATACAATGTCTGACCTCTTGCTTTTTTATGTTATCTATTATATGCCATAGGTTTTAGATGGTTGGATATAAATTTTACATGGCACCGTCCATTACTATTGTAGCAGGAGACGACCTACGCCAGTGATGACAATTGGACAGACTGACAGACGGACACCAAGTGTGGCTTTTCCAGGTCGTCTGCTACCTGATTCGAATGTGGTATTTCACTAAACCATTTGTTTGCTTCAAATAAATGAAATGGTAAGGTATAACTTTTATTAAACAACATATCCAAAGGTCCAAACATCAAATATTTAATATGTTATACAGGTTTCAGACGGGGTATATAGCGTGACATACCCTGCATGTTTTGTTATATTTCCTGAGGCGAAGCCGAAGGAAATGTAATAAACATCCAGGGTATGTCACGCTATATACCCCGTCTGTAACCTGAATTACCTTTATATTTCGATGAACAGCCCTGGTGAAATAAAATCTGCGAAAATTTTACTCTTATCAATTTCACCATGATGTTTTTATGTTATGACGTTGTCAATTTCCATTATATTACCTGGCAGTTTTCCGAATATATGTTGACATTCAAGGAACGTCATTAAATCAAAAGCAGGCATACATCTGTAAATCGGAATATACCCGGTATATCTTTGCAAACGGTCGGTTATTGGAAGTCGAGGATCTCCTAATTTGGGCTATGAGATAGCCCCATAACAATAAATAATCTAATCAACATTGAATATATCAAAAATAAATATTTTCCTGTAAGATCTATAAAGAGAAATTAAAATTAACAAAATTAGGAATTTAAAGACCATTATATTTATAAATTATTCTATTTAATGAAATTAAATGCTTATTAACTAAATAAAGTATGAAAATTAAAACGATTTTATCAAAAATGTAATAATTATTGGTCAATTTCAAAAATACAGAATTTAAAGAAGGATAACTTCATAGCCAACTCTACTACACTATATCTTTATTAGCTAGGCTATGGAATAGCCTAGCTATATAGATAGTTCTTGGGGGAGGTGAGGAGTACGCTTGCTTGCGCAGAAGACTATTGACCGATAGGAATTTCAGATTCTCGAAAATCAAAATGGCGTCCAGTTTCGTCCTGGTAAAACGGGGCGGGGTTAAATTTTTCTGTTTCCTTGTGGAAGTTGAAATGTATTATAAACATTTACGATAGGTGGTATTGGGAACAAGTTGAAGGATGATGGGATTGGTATTGCAATATCGCTTAGCAAGATTTATAAATATAGATATGATAAAAAGAATAAGAACAGTAATGTATAAATTTAAAACCAGAAGTTAATAAATAAAGATGAGGTATTGTGCAATAATCAATAATATACAAATACTATAAAAGACTTTTCAATTGTTTTCAATTGTTTTAAACAAAGCGTGATTGTAGTTTGTGGAGATACTTAGGCAATGGAGAACGAAAGGTGGAAAGAGATAGAATTGTGTTTTTTGCGGAAGAATGAAGAGCTACCGGTTTTTATATATTAGTATGTGCTGTAGAAGGTTTATGTTTCGAAGCCATGTACACGAGAAAGAATTTAATGCAAAAGATGAGAGGTTGAAAGAAATGTTGGAGAGAAGCATGTGTAACTCTTATGTGTGTAGGGAGGCTATACCTCCTCAAGCAATGATAGATAATTTAGAAACGGATAAAGCTCCTTTTGAAGAATTTAATACGCTAGAATATGAAAAAGAAAGGAAATGGGGTAAATGTCAAGGAGACAACATCCCATATCCAGGTTAAAACGACCAAAAACAAAACATCTAGGGGTCACCATAGTGAGAACCTCACGCTAGAACAACATTTAATTTCTCCAGTTTTTACATTTTACAAAATTGTGATTTTACCTAAGAGTGATCAACGAGCTGTACATGGTCCAGTTGTGTATGTAGAATCCGACATGACAAAAATAACGAAAATTATTTATTTGAGTATACAAATACATCATGAGCCACCACACCCTTGTCAATCAAACACAATTTTCTATCCAAGGCTATTCCATAGCCTAGCGTATCGTTTTTATTTCATAAAAACCATTATCCGATTTATATCATCCACTTATGTTTATAAAGTCCCCTCGTGTTTTCTAGTTTCCTTTACTTGTTGCTGTTCCTACCATTGCTAGATCTATGTTACCATCATAGACTGCAACACGGTGGAAAAAATTCCCTCTGTGCATCGTCTCATGGTACCTGTTGCATTCTGTTCTGTATGTGAATGCTGTTCTTTATCCAAATGCACCGGGCATGCTTAATATTACTAAATTTTTCATAGTATGAGGTGCATCTGTGGTAGACGTGCATATATATGCTTTCATTTATTATTTTTATTATTATTAATTGTTATTTATTGTCTTTACAGTGGACTCTTAGTTGCATACAATGGCATTCTTCTTCTTGAGCCACTGGTCCTTACGTTTATTTTCTCTTCCTTGTAGCTGCAGAAGTCTTCTTTTTCTTTTAGGGGCTTTGCTCAGCATACAAGCTGAATCATCTTTCGGCTGTCCCAGAGCTTTGATCCATTTTAGCGTGATGATCGTATTATCGGGACTGGCTTGGAAGTTCCATGTCAGCTTACTTCCTTCATCGCTCCATACCAACGGTGTCCAACAACTTGCCTAAAGCAACTGGGAAATCCATATTGAACGTTGTTCGGTCGATATAGATGTATAAGTGTAATGTTAATAGCATACATCCTTCACAGAGAAAAAACTACAAACTGCATACTACACCCCTTTTTTCCATGATCACTGAAGCATGAAGTTGGTAGCATGGATAAATTTTTATTATGATTTTTGTTTAATTAGATGCTAATGTGTGTTTATGTAAAGTTAAATGATAATAGCATAGATCCTTCACAGAAAAAAACTTCAACCTGTGCGTAAACCTCATACTATCACTCTTTTTCCTGTGATCAGTGTAGCATGAAGTTGATTGCATGGGTAAAATTTTATTATGATTTTTGTTTAGATGCTAATGTGTAATTATGTAAAGTTTAATGATAATAGCATACATCCTTCATAAAAAAACTTCAACCTGTGGGTAAACTTCATACTATCACATTTTTTTCCCGTGATCAGTGAAGCATGAAGTTGGTAGCATGGGTAAAATTTTATTATGATTTTTATACGCCCGTCTAATGACGGACGTATTATGGTATACCATAGTCCGATTGTCCGTCCGTTTCATATGTCGTGCTCTAACTTGACAACCGTTTGGCCAGTTCACTTCAAACTTTGTAGAGGTATTGGATATGATGGCCTCACAATCTCTATACTTTTTCGTGAAATTTCGATTTTTCTTGCAGGAGTTATGGGACTTTATTCGTCAATTTTAAGGCAATTTTTTACATGTCGCGCTCTAACTTGGCAACCCTTAGGCCAATTCCCTTCAAACTTTG